>JAZHYW010048239.1:0-49222 GCA_037355805.1 Ixodes ricinus | reverse complement strand
ATTTTTTGTGTAAAGTGTTTTCGGTGGTTTCGTTGTCGCGTGACGGTTTTAGAAGCGTATCCGTATTTTATTGCGTGTTTTTAGAACGAATGATAATAAAAAGCATGGAAACATCATACTGTCTCGTCTTTGGCGCGTATGGATGCGACGCCAGTCCCATTTACAACTCGCTCCGTTCCTTTGGATGACGCTGGAGTGGCGAGAGATGACGTAGACGCGATGAACCTTGACGCCATCTGCAAACTGGCGCTAAAGTGGCGAGAAAATGTGTCGTGATAATGAGCAAACTTCCACCAACTAAAATTCAGCTGCGCGCCGCCCCTCAAATTGGTATATGCGGCTTACCATGTGCGGGATGCAGCAAGAATGGCGCCTTCAATACTTTACGCCTAGACCAAGGTCTGCTTGTATAGGCTTCAAGTTTGCACGTCACCTTCAAGCGAGCTTTGCTTCGTATCCGACGATGCTAGAGGAACGCTAGTAGCTAAATTGCCAAGGAATCGAAGGTTTCCACCACCAGATACCATAATATTTTAGCGATTAGCACTTCAAATTTCAATGTTAGTTGGTGTCTGATAAACAAATCACTGGGTCCAGCGCGGTCACAGAACGGGCTTTTACTACGTTTGGCAGGTACTGCAAAGATTTGCATGGACAAGATTTACCACATTCACTACTTTAAGTTTAACCGTCACCTCACCCCCAATTTAGCGGCTGATGTAATTGGACCGTCACATGACGTCAAAGTTCATATGAGTCAGAAAGCATCTACCACCGAATGCTTGCCTCAATTTGAATGAAGGACCACTTCACAATCTGAACCTAGATGGCACCTATTCCCGAAAATTGCTGCTTTTGGAAGATGGACAGACAGCTGAACATGATATACTACTAGCAAGGCTTACTCGCCTACCGAACAACGCAGATTTAATAAAGTGTTGAGTTTCAAAGACGGCGAAGGAAAAGTGGATTACAAGACAGTAAGTGCCAAACTTAAAGATTAAGTGAATGGTAACGGCTGCAGAAAAACTGGGTATTTTCTTTATTGCTAATTGGCAAGGGGTTTTAATATCACTTTATTCGATATGGGCTATGCAGGTATATATGGTTCACATTTAAATACCTGAAAGCAATATTGGTAAAATAAATCAACAGGTGGCGTAAGCACAACGCCTTTGGAAATCAAACTCAACCGTATTCATCTCAACATCTCCGCTGGGTCTTTATGATGTACGATCAGCCCCAGAATTACAACGAAGCCATGAAAGTTTTACAGGACAGCATCAATCCACAGTCCATGAGCTTTAAGTTACGATGCCTCAATCTCGCTGGCAGGGCCAAATTGCTATCTTTAGGACGTCAATGACACTCCAAATTCTAGTTGGGCCCAGATGCAGAACTAAGGGGACACCCAAGCTGAGCCACAATTTCGTTCGAATCTTTACCATGAAAATCACGCTCGTAGTAAGACAGGCGGCAATCACATACGTGCACATACCGTGATTTTACCCAATTAAATGAATTGCCATACAAAGATATTCCATACGTGATCATCCTGTGTAATGGAGCACGTATCTTAACACTTTATAAATCCTTTTAATCGACGCGAACACCGAACCAAATATCAGGATGGATACTCTTCTGGTGTTGCATTGTCATGGGGAATAAGCGATAATAATGGTAGTTCATATGTAAACTACTAAACAGTTGCGTTGTATTCCATATTAATCCAATACAGTGTCTTATTGTTTCTAATCGTCAACTGCATCTTCACTTGAACTTCAAAGAATAGTTTTCAACAACTATAACTACTGTACGGTACGGTGATTTTAAAATATGGTCTATGTAGGATACTAAACATGGATCTCATATATACCTTCAAAATATGTTGCGATACCATTATATATAACACGACAAGGAATATACTTTATAATTTCACTCTGTTGCTTCATCGCATCGTACTCTAACTTTCTGTCACCGTCGACTGGTTCCTGTTTTTTTTTTTTTCTTGAGTTTTAACATTGGCACAATTGATCATTTTTTATTTATACAGTAGAACCCTCGTTCCTCAACATTCGTTACTGAACAAACCATCCATTGAAACTGGATAGCCGACTGGGCCTCTTTAAGCTTGAGGCAATTACTTCGACGCGTGGTTCTGAAAATTTGTCACCGCAGAAACGTATTGCTGTGTTGCGAACAAATCCTTAGTGCCCTTGGGGCCTTTTCATCTGAGGGGTACCCCAAAGTGCCGGCCTTGGTGGAATGGCTACGCTACTACAAGCAGCATGAGGATACCTTCAGAGTACACTTCTTCCAAAAAGTGTTCCGAAGACTAAGGAAGAACCGATATGTTTGAAAACCTCTGAGTCTGGACCAAATACAATTCCTCCTCGCCGACTGTCTGTCTCGAAGAAAGTTGGGATAGGTACAAAAAATCAAGGATTACCGTTGCTTTGTTATTCCTCTATTCGCCCCCTGCTAATTCGCTGAAAGATGTTGCTATTATTACTTGGAAACTACTACAGTATGTTCCTGCTCTCGAAATTATCGGACGAATATAGGCGCATTAAACAATGCTCATTAATGCCGTATACCTACCGTCGGTGCAATATAGACATTCCGCCTCACCTGCAATGCAAAGAACGAAGAGCGCCAAACTCCAGAAGACATCGAAAAGCTCAGGCCTGATGGTCACTGTAAATGCTCCGTCAATTGTCGGGAATCTTTAACCACCTTCGGTGCGCGGTATCTGGCAGGAAGAACGCTTTCTCCGTCAAAGCGAACAACAACAATTTCGCTGTTGAAAACGCGAGAACCGCCGAATACCGTTTATCGCTCCGTCCGTTAACGAGTTTAGCGCGCAAGATGCGACATCTTAATAGTTAATAAGTAACGAACCTAACCACTTCTTCATGCTCATGTCTGCTTACAAGACGACAGTCTCCAGACCCACATGGTCAATCAGAGCTGGCTGCATACCTTTTCATAAATGAGCGGCATTTGGCATCTCATCTTCCCACCTGGAAAGCATAAGATGCGACGTCGCGGTATGTTATCTCGCTGAATTGTATGCTTCTGGTGGCTGCGTGGTCGCATGTCACTCGGTGTATAAGCGTTTCTCACAAGTCCTCCTTTCTGGTCGACTTATTTATATCCGTTGGTATATGGAGAAAACATTATTCATAAAGTGCTTATAGTGTAACTATGTTTGCCATGGGGTCAACTCATTATGAGGGTAATTTCTAACCTTCTGTTTTCTATCACATCTACATGAGTGATGCATTCAGTTTCTTCTTGTGGTTGTCTGGCTGAGTTACTAACAAGCCTGCATCAACAAAATTAATGCAGCAGGCTGGCTAAAATGGGTAGTTGTACAGAGAGACATCCAGTACCCATTTCTCTGCCCTCTGTTTTTCATTTCTAGATCAGAACTGACGTTAAACAAGTTCTACTAGTGTAAAAACAGGCATAGGTTTTGAGACGTTTTGATAAGGTCAGCCTGTTTCCCCACAGAGACTTTCAGAAGAAGTGGCAAATCAATATCTTCAGAGTCTTGGCACTGGAATGTAGGATCTGATAGAATATGTCTAGGACGCCTACAACTCCTATCACCGTCTCTGGAATGGGCACCACCTGGTTACGACTCAGAGAGCCTTCTGCACTCAAGGAAAATGTTGGATCCTGTTCCCCTCCTCTCCAGTTTCCAGGCGCTCCCCTACAGAATTTTCCAGCCCACATCCTTGTTACCAAGCATAGCTGAATCTAATCAGTCACTCCTGGCACAGACGACGTTATCTTGCTCTGACTTGGGCCACCCCAAATTATATTATCAAATCCTCCAAACTTGTGGTGCTTTGCAACATTCTCAGTTGCAATCTTTATTACCTGATATTCGAGTTGCTGCACATGGAACAAACTAAGCAGCAGGAGCATTTGTGCATCTAAAGGCCACTACCCTCTAAACGGAATGCGACCTTTTGGAGAAAATATATATGAGAATAACTCCATCACAATACATTGCCCGTCTTTTATTGATCAAACCATTTTTACAATTCAGCAGTAAACATCCCTCAATGACGATTAAACAGGAATTCTCGGATAGTAGCCTTCTCAATTTTACCACGATAATTGCAAATCATTGCATTTTTGTGCAGTCAATGATCTACTACTATGAAGGATTCAGTAGTTCGTATCAAGATATGATATACAAACGACAGAGCTATGCAGTATTGATGACGCCAGAATATTATTACCAGCAAGACGAGAAATCTATTTTTCAGATTCTCAAAGTATGTCACAACACTTTTATCTCAATGAAGAAAATAAAATGAGCCCCAGCACAACAGCCGTCTAAAATTTAATGTGGTCGCACAGCGCTGAAACTCAGAATTCTTGGGTGCTAAACCATGGGGATACTATTAACGAGCAGGAACGGTGGCTTTTCGCTCAGCTCACTGCAACCTCCATTAACTGGGCAGGCGGCAATAAAATCGTATTGTTCCTTCTTACCAATCAGTGGAAGTCAATGCTCAACTTGCCAGATTAATAAACTCTTGTATGAGGAGAGTGCATCACAACCGCACCATAAGTTCTTTTGTGTCGTCCGGGGTGGATGCTCTACCTCACCTAAACAACTGCTCAAGGACGACCCACTATACCTTGATGACAAAACGTTGTAATTTTACACATTTTGGCTGTACAGGGCTTCCAGCCAGAATAACGTACATTTCCCCCACAGTTTTTTCGCACCACAATCCCTTTCTAGCGCTTTCAGTGAGAGCCATATAGTACGTTGTATAAATTGCATAGAAAAACCGGCTTACTACAGATTCGCTGAATTCAGCTTTTAACCTGTCACCGAACTGTTTGGACCTGTTTGTGTAGTCCTGAATACGGTTTTAACTGACAAGCACAAACCGTATATTTGTCCTGTCGCTTTGCCGCCAAGCGTAATCACCAACAACGTTGGCAACAAAACTGATGCTCGCATACGGGTATTATTAATTGCTACATACGGTACTGTTGATTACTCACGATTTCACGCCAATATTTAGCAAGAGACGAAAAGCTCGCTTTGAGCACATTTCTACTCTCAACAGGAAGGGCTTGAGTAAGGCGCATATCAAAACTGACGCGATGAGCTGTGAAATTTAACCCATGTCAGGGTTTGATGCCGCTGTCATGAACAACAACGCAACTATGGAAGAACGCATGGAAACATATGAGTTCCTGCGGTGAAAACCACCCGTACAGCGAAGAGCTATTGTCTGTCACTGGTGATCAGGCAACACCTGATCGTATTCTGGCTGGCGGCGGCGCCTCGACAACACGTTTACGGCATTGAACACTGACTTCTTCCACCACTCACTGGCGGCGAACGGTATGTACCCGCTGGTTTGCGCAAACGCCGCCGACGATTCTGGCTCAACTAACCTCAACGTTAAAGAACACGCGACCTTTCCTCTATGACTCCTGCTGTACAATCCTGAAACCCGGAAGATGACTGTACTTTCTCAAACGCCAGCGATTTGCCGTAAAGACGCCAGACGAGCGCTTGGCTTTAATCATCGTGAGTATAGCGCTGAAACAAATTGCTGGTGGGCTCCTGCCATGCAACCCCAGGTGCACCATAGCTCTTGATGGCATGCGCTCGCCTGTCACCCAACATCAGGGAGCACTGTTGGGTTTGAGCGCTTAGGTACGTTTTAGATGATTGCGTCAGCGAAGAGCAAATCAGTCGCAGCTACATCTGTGCTTACTTATGACGTCCGTTCAAAGATTAAACAACGTATAGGAATAAAATGTCACTGGTTTCTACCTTCTTGAGTCAGCTTTATGCATTGATAAGGGGCGTTTACAAACAATCCTCTGACTTCGAGCTGGGTCAGACGAATATGCTTTTTACGAAATGTTATGAACAACACGATATGGAAGCAGCATTGTTGTAGAACAGCACTCTGGGCGCCACTGATCAATTCCTAAAGCCCCTCTGTCTGGAAAGCCTATTCATTGTTGTAGAAATGCTCGAGGCACGTACCGCGCCATACCCTTCTGGAAATTATGCTGACGCCTGAAATACAAGTTAATTAACCGCCTTGCCGTATTCAAAGACTGCGTTGCCATATCTGTGCATCGACGAACGTGCGCTGCTGGCAATCAAAGGGCTTTAATCGGTCGCGTTACGCCATCCCAAAGTCACAGGCGGAATGGTTTCAAAACTGGCACCGTACTTCGCGTCTGCTGGTGTGCAATGCCTGTTGTCGTTATCCTGACCGTACTTTAATGAACTCTCCAGCGCACCCTGCCATGCGCACACTTCACCAGCAACGCTCTGCCCTCGCGCGCCGTCGTCCTCCTCGGCATCCTCCCCACCTCGGCCGATCTTCGTGGTCTCTGGTGTTGGCGAGGTTGTTCCTCGCCGTGATGGCGTCGTCCCGGAAGTCGAGGGGGACGGGCTGATGGACAGCCTTGGCCATTGGTAGGAGGATGTGGTGGCGGCGATACTATGGGAGCCGTCGGCATTGGCGGGTTTCACGACAACCGTGCTTCTGGCATAGCCAGTGCGGCGGCACGGTTTCGGGAGGGCGGGGCTGGCTGGATGGAAGCCAGCAGCAGGAGCCAGGGTCGGCATGGAGATCAACCGCTGCCGCCACAGCGCTGTCGGGCGGTGCCTCCAGCAAGTCAGTGTGGTCAGCCACTATTTCGTGGGTCTCCGATTACATATACGGCCCCACACAGCAACGGTGTCGACGCTCAAAGACCCGTGGCTACTTCGGCTTTACGTCAGCAACCCGCAGAACGAGTCGAACATAGTGGGTCGATAATGACGTTGCTGGGTTGATGCTGGCACTGGCGGTGTGGACTGGCTGGCTGCTCCACGTCTTGCCAGCCACGGTGTGGCAAGGCCACGGGCATCTCGCGGGTCCCCAGTCGTGGAGCAGTTGCTCCGTGGTGCGGGGTTCGTCGAAGGACAGCTGCCTGTTGCCACGATATTCACGGACGCCCTACGTACCGCATAGCGCACCTGCTGCCGGAAGAAAACTGGTGCCGTTGGTGCTGATGACTGCTCACGGTCAGCCATTACTGTCGGTGTTAACCTCCCTCAACGCGCCGCCGAAGACATGGTGGTTGCGCCTGGGGTCAATCCCGCCCGGGGCTATATTTATCGGTGGGCCTCCAGTATAACCCCTGGGGCAGTTTCTCAGGAAAGGCATTCTGTGCGTACTTTTGTCGGTGGAAAATCACCTCCTTTCTTTAACCATTCTTGATGCTTGGTGGTCTTCATTAGCTATGTTTCCCCATCGCGGCGTACGTACCCTTCAGGTCACGCATTAACAGGCTGGACCCGACTCTCGCTATATGCTAAGTGAGTTATGCGCCAGTAGTGACGTCGCGACTTTACCTCATAAGGCCCTTCACATCTGCTCTTAACGATGGCGAAACCGCCGCTTCATTACTCAGAGATGGAATTATTCTCAGACCAATGCTAACCCTTAATTCCAAATTACTGTATTACCTGTCAAACTGCGCCCGCTTATCGATCCTTTATTCATGTTTTCATCTTCAGCATCGTACAGCGCTGAATAACGGTTCGTTAGCTGTTCCGCGTACCTGAAGGCAAATATAGTTGTCCTTTTCTTGTCGTATCGTTCTCTACAGCGGAGACGGATTTCTTTCTTACAGGTTAACGCGGCGAGCAGTTATGGTGTTAACGGTATTCGATAGCGGTATCTGCGATGTATATTCCGTCTGACGCTCTCATCATTAGCGCGATCCTTTGCGCGTGTTCAATTCCCGCTCAGTGATATTGGCAGGATGGTACGTGCTGCCCTCTTGTGCTATATTTCAGCGCCAGCAGGAGTCCTGAAGCCGCTTTGCGTAAAATAACTACCATTATCACTAATGGGACGCCTGGATACCTGAAGCGTAAGGAAAGTATCGTAACTTTCTGATCCTGAAACCGCTTTCTTCGGTGTTCAGCTCTGCCGCTAAAGATGATGATGCTCCTTAAGGTACTGGACACGCGGAAAGCCTCGCTTAGTGGAAGGCAATCGATGTCGCAGCGTATCTCACGGTGGCGGCTCTCGAAGACTGCATCACTCGACCCGGAAACTGCTCTGAAAACCTGCTTTCTATGAGCTGGATTCTGCGGCGTTTGCAGGTACGTCGCACACCTTCCACAGCCAGGTCGCGGCGCGCGCCTTATGAAAAGTCTTGCTGCCGCTGCCGCGACCTGCTGACGGCGATGTAATGCAATAAACCTCTTGCGGCAACTACGGTGCCCTGAAGAGCTCATTACCCTCCCCCTTCACTCTAATCGTTGGGATATCCATGAACAGCCAGTAATCTTCGCCTTGAATGAATCAAATTAATCATTAACTCCTGCCAGCGCTTACAATTTCAACCGTAACTTCACTCGTTACTCAACGCACTGCCTTAATATCACCATATGGGCCTTGACGGCCTTTGCTGACCCCAAAACGCTAAACGACGATCTTTGTCGCTGGTAACGCACGCTTCAAGCTGTCGATGCTGATTGTTAACCTCCTCTGAAAGTCGCAGCGGGGACCTCACCACTATCCGGTTCCTCTTTGCCGCGCTCTCGTTGGCTGAGCGTGCAGCTCTGGCGGGATTGGATTGAACACCTTCAAACGGAAACAGCGCAAAATTCTGACAAGGTTCAGGGCACCAACAGTGTTGCTGGTAGGTGCGGATGCGGCCATTTTAATGACCTGACGATCGCTGGCTGTAACCATCGCCATGAAAGTGAAGGCATTTTTGTTTTTTTTATCAAAGGGAAGAATGTGTGAGCGCATCAATTACGCGCCGAAGAGGATGATGAAGTCTTACACCCCAGCATCAGAATGGCAGGCGTGTGGGGGTGACGTAGTAAATGCCCCAATGGTTAGGTTATGTTTTTGTCCCGTTGGTTCTTTCTCACTCCCCGCCTTTCTGGTTTAACTGAAAATTAAACTTTAGTTGATAGTCGATGCCTTGTCGTTACTTCCTCGTTTCTCTCCGGACATCACATCACAACCTGTCCTGAGGCGCTGAAGAGCGCGACTGCGACCTTGTTAGTCGATCACTGGTACTCAACCGTGTACTGGGCAGCACTACGAGTTAGTACCCGGCGGGCTAACCTCCCGCTTGGGGCTCTTTTGGCGCTGGATGCGATTGAAATTTTGCGTGATTGGTTTGAATAACGAAGAAATCGTACCGCATCTAAATAAGGTCGAACTGCCCGTAGGCGACAGCCAACCCTCATTTTCCAAAATCCCCATAGATTGCGATCCGACAGTGCAGCGTTCGACTAGCGAATGCCTGGGGCATAATATCCATCTGTCTCCCTGTAACCAGCCACTGCCCACACCGTAGTCGCACATCTCTCTGCACAACAAAATACCGGTGGGCGCGTGGCAGGAAGCTAGGGTGCTTACTACTGCCCTCGCAGGAAGAAGGCAGCACCCTGCTCTGGACTGACCCACCTCGAGCCTCTCTCCGGAACGCGAATTCAGCCAGCCCGCGCCAACTACGCGCATCAGGTTGAACTGCCATTAAGCCAAACCATCCGCAAAAACCTTTGAGGCTCTTTACATCATGCGGTGGTGGATAATGAGATGGCCTGATTTGCCTCGTTCCGGCTTTAAGGTACCGTGTCTAAAACCCTAAGATTTACCTTTAGGCGGCTGGTGCACCTTTTTGGATTAATTGTTAGACCGGCCTCAATATTGCTGGCAAGACGATCTCGAAGCGGGTTCGGTGCTCTTTGAACGACCAGAATACCACAACGTCTCAACACATGAATGAAGTTAGTTTCGCGTCTTACCGTTGATACGCAAGCCGTTGGAAACTCGACGGCGAGTTCGACAACCCAAACGGAAGACGCGTAAACTCAAATAACCCCCTGTAACAGGTGAACGCCGTCTTTGGACATCGCGCCTGGCGCCACCTGGATCTGGAGAAAACTCACCATCAGGCATGGTGAAAACCCTCGCGCACTCGGCAGGCCATTGAGCTGGCGGAAAAGGATATGTCCCTCTGGTGACCTCCATGTAAGTTTTTATTAATCAACGCAAGGCGCGCGGTGCGGCTTTTTGGCGCCAAAACTACTGGAAGCCTTGGGGACTCTGCGTGCCACACCACCCCAGTAATCGCATTCTCGAGCCGCGTCTAGGAGGTCGTTTATGTACGCTTAGTGGTCTGAGATTACATCCCCACGGCCTGGCCTCTCCTGTATCTATTTTATGTTCCTTTAAAACAGTCAGCGTAAGCCCCGGTCTCTCCGGCCTTCTGGCTGCATGGAAATTTGGGACCGACGCTCGCTGGCATCCGCCTGCGTTGGTCGGGCCCATCAGACGCAATTATCATTTCGACGTTCCCGGGCACGACTCGCGCATCTGTCACACTCCAGATAGCGCATGACGCGGCAGCAAACTTCCAGCCTGCACCAGAGATGATGGGGCAACAAAGGAACCAGAGGAAAACGCGCTATATAGCCCGTTGTTCCTCAAGTCAGGATTATGCCCTCACGACCGACGATTACCCCCAAATAACGGGAACTGCACATACCCGGGCAAGTGAGCAGGCGTTGCTGTTGCGTCTGCCGTCAAGGGCTGGGGTGAGCGCATCGCCCGCTGGCTTCGTCCAGTCGCATTACTTCAAAGCGCAGCGAGTTACCAAAGTTCCCGGTTTCGAGTTTCTGTTACGGCAGTCCTCGGCCGCAATATCGCCAATTAAGTGAAAGTAGAACCGGTGTCAGTGGTACGAATATTCCTCTGCAATCTCTGACCAGCACGGTACGGGCCTGCTCATCCTGGTGTACGGACTCCGACACGCCGGCAGGGCCATCGCCACAGCGATTACTACTGACCGAAATTTCGGCCTGACAAACACGCGATGCTGGCGACTTCGCCATGAAAGCGCGCAGCCTCGACTCCCAGCGGACCTGATTACGGCAAACTGGCGTTCCCCTGAACACAAAATCCAGACGCTACCGGCGTCTGATGCCGATTGATGTGCTACAAAGATGGTGACAGATGTAACACCTGACTTGCGGCCGGTCGTTGCCCCGCGCAACCTGTCTATTGTTACCGCGCCGCGACCTTCATCTGTGGCAAACCATGATGAGTCATGATTATCGCGGCTTCTTCGTGACGATCCGTTTTCATCAGTGGTTAACTGCCGCCCTTTCATTCTCTCGGGCAGTTTACGTTACCGCTTTCCTTGTTCGTAACGGTCAAAGCCGGGGCGTTATGGCTGCCCTGTGACCGCGCTCACAACTTGTGCGTATACTGTCCGCGACTCGATGATGTCTGCAACATCACTCCCTCTACACATCTTGGCTCTGCAGGACTCCTGGCCTCGGAGGGGGTTATTTCGCTGCTTATGAAGCCAGCTTAGTCAATTCCTGGCGCCTCTCTGGCAAATGCCTCATATCTGCAAAATCCCGTCCGCGCAAATAGGCTTTAAATCTTAAGTGACGTTGCCGTATCCACACTACCTGCCCCTGCCGTCAAGAAGCGGATGGTTTGGCCTTCGAGTACGAGCATCTGGCTTGCTGTGAACGTACTCCACCAGGCTCTCGTCGGGGTGCTGAGTGCGATTAAGCTGGTTCGTCCGTATTCCTCCCCGTAATCAGGGGGCAAAGTTCTCCCTAAACCGCGTCCGAGAGTCCGCTTTCGATAAAATTATCGTTACAACCGTCTCCAGAGCGACGCGTCGCTACCTTCAACGCGATCAGCTTTGAAATCTGCACCAAAACGGTTGCGTCTGGGCCATCCCAGCAGCTATACGCATCCAGATCTGCTTAATCGTGGACGATTTCTTTGGGGCATCCGCGTAGGTCGGCGTCAGTGGGACAACCACGGTCAGGGCAGAGACGTAGTGCGGCACTCTCAACTCCTGGAACCATCACGTTTGTCGCGATAACGTCTCCATCATCGCCGTCTTGGCGCCCTTAAACTCGCCGCTTTCTGCGCGCCTCCGGCTGGGCTGGTGGCAAATCCCAGCATCCGGAGATGCTCGCGTACTACAACCTTCTCCGGCCCCCGCGGCATCGGCCTTCAGTTGCTCTCCAGACGGTCGTCTCTGCTTCTCTTCTGGGGTCGGCTTCGTCTTGGGGGGCATCGTTGGCGTTTATCTCTCTACACGCTGGACGCTCTTCTCTGTGACTCCCGGGACAGACAGAAAAAGCAGCAGACCAATCGGGCCCACGTTGGAAGCGCCAGCTGTGTGGGTCAGCTCTGCTGACCTGCATCCTAATCGGTCTACACTGGTCGCCACTCCAAAGTCACGAGCAAAGGCCGCTTCAAACGCACCCACGGGCGTCTGTTTCCTGCGACCCGACGGTCCCTGACCGTGCCATTGTCAGGCCTCCACGAGCACACACTGTCACGCGCACCGGGCTGTGAGACACCGCTCTGCCCCCTCGCGCGCCGTCGTCCTCCTCGGCTACGTATTAAGCATTACTGTGGGACATAGCCTGGCACGCTTCTACATTTGAGATAAGGCACTAATCTATACCCCCTATTGCTGACAAATCTAGAAAAACAAGGCGCTATAAACGCTTTACTCCAAAGACACAAAACTGAATTAAAGAAATCTATCTATTTTTATTCAGCTAATATGATATCATTCCCCAACACCAATGCTGACAGCTCCGCGCTCCTTGGGAAAATACATAGAAAACAACCACCACCGTAGCACTGCTCAATGCCTGAAAAGTATTCGCAGGAAGGGCTTAATGAGTGAAGATAGAGCGATAAACCGGTCAGTGCCGCTGGGCGATGACCCGAATAAGGCCGCTTCCATTAACGCAAATGTGACCCTCGCTTACGTGACCAAACTAAATGCGCGTCTGAGAAGATGGCGGCGCGGGCAGTGGCTGGCGGCTGGCCTGGAGCTTGTCGAATGCTTTGTTCGTTGTCGCTGGTCTCGGCAGTCATTTCAAACGCAAAGCCATCAAGTAGGAGCCAGTCAGAAAGCGACTTCCCAGGTTCAGCGTGGTGTCTCAACTGGGTATAACGTGAAAATACAGAGGAACAGTGTACATTTCGCTTTCGGCTGATCTCGGCAGGAATATAGCCACTAAAGAGACAATCGGCCTGCCTGTTCCGGACCTTGGATTGATTCGGATATTGCTGGGGATAATTTTAAACCCGGCGATATCTGTGCTCTCGTTGAGCACTGGAATCTTCGAGGTCTGCAGTGAAGCATGTGCAATGCATCTGGATACGGTTGCTTCCGGGAAATAGCGTGAGCCATGCTTGCCCGGCGGTGTGCGGTCGTGATGCCCTTCGTTCAGACAGCAGAGGCTCATTTTGGTTGTGCGACGCATAACGTGCCTTTAACCTGGTAGTTCCTGGCTGTCGTGCGCACCCCAAATTGAGACTGTACCGCTACCAAGTTTTTCTGGCGTAGAGTGAACTTTCATGGAGAACCGTTGCCGCTGCTAATGATTACGCTGGTCTGTCGCACGTTTAAATCGGCCCAAACAATTAATCACCACTGGTTACATGAATTGCCAAGCTGCTTCTGTACATATCATCGACCGTGTTACGTTCCCAGCTCACCCGTTTCCGCCGCATTTCGGCGGCAATCTACAGTATTCATTACCGGAAAAGTGGTCCCCCCATCCATTTCTATGGTTCGTTACGTGCCCAGTCACCAAAACTCGAAGAAGATGTATTCGGACAGAATGCAACTAAGCAATGCAGCTTCTTTAGTAGTCAGGATAAACTCTCTTCTGTCAGTTTTGCTAGAATTATTAAGATATGCACATTTAATCCTATATTCTATCAATATTTACTGATAGCGAAATTTCAGCCTATGATTTGGCTGTCATCGTGTGTTCTGGCATTGGAAGTGCTGGGTACTCTGCCACAACCCGCCAATCTGTACCTGGCAGCTCGGCGAGTTGCCCGATAACAGGACATGGGTGGCGGACTATCCCGCGTCTTAAACCCCCGGCGAGTCGCAGACCATGTCGCCCACCGGGCGAGCAGAAAAACCGCACGACCAGCGAGTACCACAAAGAACAAACATCGCAAATACCGAAGAACCTGAATTCAGGCAATCTCTGCCTGGGAAAGGCCTGCCGGAATGAGCTATCTGGCAAGCCGAAGCTGACTGAAGCCAACAATGACCTTGGCTGCAGGCCGCGTCGCAAACCATTTTCATATACCCCGTCGCACCCCTCACTCCGTTTCACGCAAGGTACAGGAAGACGTTGAGGACTGGATTGAGCAGTATAACTTGTCTGCAATGAGTGGACGAGCAGCCAGCTCCTGCAGAACCTATACCCTCGTGGAGCAACCTGAGCACTGGTATGGGAACCATGAATCTAGTTAACGTCATGGGAAGTTTGCAGAATCGGCTGAAGTTCACATGTTCATCAACTATCAGAAAAAAACGCCTCCCTGATTTATTATTGGACATGCCAATGAGCGTCACAGCCTTTTACCTGATTGGCATTTTGCTCACGCCGACCCTGATGCTACAGACAAGCTAAGAATCCCATGTCTCTCATGGAAGGACAACACCTTCGGTAACCTTGTCCACCTCCGTGTCCAGGGTGCTACAACGTCTCGAACAAGTGCAACGTTTGATGTACAACAGTACCCTTCAACTGCTGTCGTAGAATCTAGGCACGTTATTTGCTGATACTGGTGGTTCGTCGCACCGTTGTTCGCAACTCATCAGTTCTTCCCATTGGTATGTCGCCTAGCGCAGGGTCAGCTGGATTTGCTGAAACTTCATCCAGGCTCGCACCATGAAAGGAGAGGAAACCAAGAGGGGTCATACAGTCGTGCTGTTGTCTGAGCACAACGGCAATTGTTTCTTCGTTGGCGGCAAACTAATCGTGTTCTGCAAATGGAAAGTTATCTTCATTTAGTTCCACGTCCGGACCGATGCCTTCAACACCCCATCTGCTGTCCCATGTTCTCTACCAGGACCCTTCTCTTCAAGCATTTCCGACTAGAACGGCGCTTTTGGAACCCCGCTTATGGAACTTCATCCCCGCTGCTCCAAATATCTCCAAATCTACCTCGTTGCAAAAAATTTCTGAGCGTCCTCTTCTCTTTTCATACCCCTTCAAAGAGAGTCATCGCGTAGATCCGTCCTGCCAGTCTTTCTGCTGTCTTGGGAATACGTTCTCCATCTCTTTGAAATGATGTCGCAAGGTTGCGGCCAACAGAAAAGCTGGGACGTGGCTCCGAAAACAGAAGCTCTCCGCTTACGCCAAACTGCACCACCTCGCAGTTGTCTGGTTTGGTTGAAGGTTCTTAGTACCGAGCCGCAGAGCATTGCGAACGTCGTATTTACTCGCTTATCAGAGGAAGGCGCGCCGACATCCGCAACCAGTGCCACCAGGCGCTACCTGAAGTTGAAGCAGGCTAACAGGTCTGGGTTCGTTCAGACCTCTCCCATGTTTTTGTTGCGTGACTTGCAGTTCAGGTCCGTCGAACGCGTGAAAACGATTCTTATCTTCGTCATTGCTGCTGCCCTTTGCCAGTACAGCCTGGTACGGGCATGTAGTAAACGCGTTCCTGGTTATCTTCTCTCTCGACCCCTCAGCGTAAACGCTCGCCTCGACGTAAGCCAGGTGCCTGATCTCTCTGCATGAGCACAGACCATGCTCAACCTCTTTCGCTGGCTTTCGGAGTCTCTTCAGCCATCTCTCGGTTGCAATCAAGCTTTATATCAGGTTCTAGGGAGGCTCACTTCGTATCTTCAGTCAAACTGGTGCTTCCTCAAAGCGCTGCATGATGTCGCTATCAGGTGATCTGGTCCTCTGCGTCTACGACATTTTCTGTCAAGCTCCCAGAAGCCTCTGAAAACAGCCATGTTTGCCTGCTCACGGCGGCTCAGAGGAGGATCGCGACAGTGACAACGCTCGAACTCGCCTTGGGCACCTCGCCTGATGCCCAACAAAACCAGACTCACCTTGCCTCGGGTTCACGCTCGGTCGACGGACTCTTCCCGTAACTGCACATCCCCGGTAGTGATCGATCCCCGAACGATTCCTACTCTCCACTGAATGAATTCAAGTCGCCGTCAATCGTTAGTGCAGGCGCTCCTTCATTCAGACAAGGATGTCTTCATCCGGGCCTGGAAGTTCTTGTTCGCAGATGCGGTATTGATTCGAGGGCGTCCGCTCTCGTATGTCTGGCCCGGCCTGCGGTTGTTCAAAACTACTTCACGCTGTAATACATTTTGATGCTTCTTCTTTACCGGCCTCTGTGGTGGAACCTCCGTCCGGGCACAACGGGAACTCTGTTGCTCGCAGCAGCAATGAAGAAGCGCTGACCACCGCTGTCAAGAAAATGCAGACAACTTCCTTCAAGTTCTTGCTTTCCACCCTCGCGGTAATCGTTTGCCAGAAAGACAGCCGGTTGTTCTCGCTTCACGTGCAGGTTAGCGCTTTCTGCTCTTCCCGTTTCATCAAATCCGCTGGCGGCTCGTCCAGGCAAATATTCTGAATCACGAATGGTGGATACACGCCTTCCTCGACAACTGTCCCCTTGGGCGATACCGCAGCACGGCTGCCGTGTTGTTCGGCTTTGCCGCACAGGCACACCTTCGATCGGCCTGCAGCCTGCGCTACTTTTCCTTAAGTTCGATTGTTACTTTGTTAAACGGTGCATGCTGTGCGCCCTTCATTGCGAAAGCATTCCATGCTGTCCATCCTGCCGCTGCAAGGCCGTAGCGGTAGCGTTCGAGTCTTGGCGTAGTTTAGGCGCATCTTCAGCGTTGTTTTCATATGAAACAGTGTAGCTTACCGCCGTCTTCAGTTGTTCTTGGATGTTTTCTGTTTTCACCTCGTATTGAAAATTCAGCAGCGCGCATTCTGCTGGAGTCCTTACTCTGTTGCTAGATCGCGCCCATTCGCTTTATACTCTTCTGGTCATGCATTTCGGCGTTGAACATCTTGCGGTTGAAGTTGAGCCTCATGTCGTTTGGACGCCCGAAAAAGTTGGGTAGAGCATGGCACGGTATGATTGATTCGTCACACCCCAGCGGCAGGCCCAGTGTGGAGACTGGGCGTATCGTCGACACCCGTAGGCTCTGACGGTGCGCGACGACGGCACCTGATTTATGTTCATGGAGAAAGCCCTGTAATGTGTCCGCAGGTCAGCTCCGCCTCGTTCCCAGACAGCTGCTGCAACAGCTCGATGGCGATGGGCATGGCATTAAACGGTTAGGTAAATCACCGCGATAGCGGCTCCACACCCAATCAGGGGCTGGCCTCAAGTGGTTAATTTCTTTTGCCGGGATAGGTCAGGTTTTGGATGGCTCTCTGAAATGGCTCCCGGAAGGGCTGAATTTCACCAGTCCGTTAAACCTGATAAGGCTCTAATTTGGGAAGCTTGATTTTCATATCACCTTTCTTAACGGCTCTTTGTTCGGTTGCCCGCTGTTCGTTGGCTGTCCTCTGGGCTCTTAACTTTCCATTTAAGGGCTTCGCCAGGCACGTGACGACCTTGTCCGAGCAATCAATCACTTGCGCATGAATTCCTGTTGCCGTCTTTTTCAATCAATCAATCGCGGCATCTGCGTGGTTGGTATGTCCCAGTCGAGGATTAGACGTTCGATCAAAATATCCAGGTCATCGACGGTCAGTGTAGCTGATTGTAATGAATGCTGTGCCTGGCTGAAGCCTCGTTGGCAATTCGAGGCGTTTTTCGTTTTTCGTTAGGACATTCATTTCCGTTCAATCTGTACAGCGAAGCTTGCTTGGCTCAGTCTAACGTAGATGTTACGGTTGAATGAGTTTCGCCCGTTCAGTCGTTACGCTCTCTTCTCTGTCTGCTGGTGATGCGATCACACGTTGCTTGTCGGCCTCATTTGTAGTGCAGTGAGCAGCTACCTGGTATCAGCACCGATTACTTTGTTTAGAAAAATTGTTGTTTTCTTGGCGTTCTGAGATATCGATGCAGTCTCAACAAACCCCCAACACTTTTATTTTAAGCTGCACACACTGCACACAAGTTCCAGACGGTCGAGCCACTTTCTCTCCCGCTTCGGTCGCTTGCGTTCCAGCTTTCGTTCTCCTCGAGTCTCGACTTTCCGAGCTGTCTGCATCTCTCTTCTCTCTCTCCACAGCTGCATCCGGCCGCTCGCGGTGCGGAGTTCACGTGCTCGTCCCCCCGCTTTGCCGATCCTTTCCGCCGAGGCAAACCGTGGTGTAAGGTTCAGCTCTCGCTCCTCGCATGCATTCTCTCCGCAGAGGGAATCCGATGCCGTTCTCGAAAGTTTCAATGTTTGCAGTCGGTTGCTGGTCAAGTTCGTGAGATCTTTTCAATGGTTCGCTCGGTCATTAGTTTGCAACCTGTTAGTTGTGGCGAAAGTATGGCATGAGCTACAAATTGCTGTCTATATCGGGGTAATGTTCAGAAGTTACATAGGGTGTTTGCAGTTCTCGTATGGGGTTAGGGAGGGGGGGAAACAGGCGCGATAATTGCTTCATTCCGCGCGTAAAGGTGGGCCGGAGTTGTTCATTTCTTTCTTCGGCAGGTTGTGACTCGTTCTATTTTTTTCCGGACCAAAAAAAATATTTTGGCGAACTGTTTTACAAGTCAGACTGTGTCATGCATTACCTGAGTTTGTTGTTTCTACTAGTGCCTTTCAACGTGTTGGGCTACATGTTTTTGTATGAAGTGGTAGAAACATTTTTACATTACGTTTTTCATTAGAGTAGTTAAGTGTTGTCGTGCAACCGCCACTATATAAGATCTGGTGTGCACCGTGCTGGAAATACTCCTTGTACGGCTCATATATTGGGGGGCCCAGGAAGTAGCTGATCCTGAAGATCTTAAAGATGCCGGTTAGGCCAACTGTAAAGTCTTGCTTTTTCATGCTGCACTACGCGCGTACATCCGGTTCAGCCCTGGCTGCAGGAGAAAGGCCTCTTTGTTGCCATTTTTAATCTACTGTTTTATGCGACAACCCTGAAACTGTTGAACGAATTTTCTTAGAGTGTTGGGGTGCTGTATTTTTGCAGGGTATTTTGCGGCGTACCCTGAAAAACGACCTGCAATCAACTGTGATATCCGATTCCTATCTCTCGACAACGGAGGAGGTGTGCCTTACGACATGCCTTATGCAGCTGAAGCCTCAACTGGCCCCCCGGAGGAACTAGAATATCTGTGCGGAAATGCTAGTGTAATCGTTTCTAAAGCAAGATAATATTTGAACTGAGAGTGTTATTCATAGAAGAAAAGTGGATATGGAACGCTTGCCAAGCTAGCCTGATGCGGTCCCCTACGCCTATTTTGGACAGGATGGTGTTCATTAAGCCATTTTAAGCTATCGCCGCAAGCCAGGGGCTATCACCGGATGGTCTAGTTTGTTGATTGTTGCTGAACGAATTGGCCTTTGCGTTGTAAAGTAAAGGCGGTAAAAATGAAAACCGAAAGTATCCGAGGCTGATAGAAAGCACGTCAGACTACCGAAGAAGGGTCGTTGGGCCAGAACCTAGCCAAGGCAGACAGAGCGAGATGATCTGTTCAGAGGAATTAGAGACTACCAGATGCTCACGTATTTGACGCACTTCGCACGCGTTGGCGACTGTTACTATTTCATTGAGCGATGGTCGGCCTGTTGGTTGGTATAGAAAAGCGTATCGATCTGATTATCATAGCATCTATTTTTTCCCGATCAGCCATGAAACACATGGTTCATTTGTCTGGACGAGGTTCTGGTAGAATAAAATTGGCTAGTTGGCCGCACGCTCCTTCGTCAGACCTTGCCTTGCCGCATGAAATAGTTACCCAAATTGAAATCCTGAATAGATGTGATACAAAGTCAGAAACTGTACAAACTGAATACACGGATATCAGAAACATGTGTTTTCACCGGAAGCACATGTTTGCAGTGATTCGATCAGTTGCTGGGGTGATCGTGTACGCTTTACTACCCTGCTCGGTTTCCAGATCCCAAGAGCTACTAGCTTGATGTTTCTGGGCAGGAGTTTGACCGCCTTTTACACTCCTATGCAGGATTGCTTAACGAGGCCCGTGTCCCTCCTGTCGCTTTGCTCCCCCCCCCTACTTACTTTCGTCTATTATTAATGCCCAGAAGCGATAACTGTCGCATTGAAGCTAAGCTGGCGCCGTCTGTAGTAGCGAAACGGCACACGCAATTTTTCATTGGCTGCGACTCGTCATGTTAATCCATAGCAACGGCGTCATCGTTGCGAAGAAGCCTACCAAAGTGCTGGCGGCGGAGCGGGAGGACGTCCGCAGGTATGCGCTGGACTGACGTTAGGGCCAACGTTAGCCCTACCATTACGTATTGAGGTCTAACGTCGGCAACAAATTCTGCAACTGTTTGACGTCAGGGGGACTCGAGGTATGCGCTGGCCTGATGTTTTTCCTAACGTCAGGCATAATGTTACGCTTTGATGCCTAACGTCGTCACCCGGTACCCTCATCTTGGGCGAGGACAATAATGAGAGGACTCGTGAGGTCAGCACGCGTCCTGCCGATCTTCGCACTGCCGGCGCCGCGCCCAGCTTCCACCTCCCGCCGCTGCCTCACTGAGCGGTGTAGCAGCCACCATGAGCCAGGAGCTCTGCGCGTCGCACCGCTGCACTCCTGCCGGCGCTACGGTCGCATCTGCTGCGCTCAGTGCCGAGAAATATTTTGCTTTCAAGTGATAGAGTGCTTTTGTGACCTCGGAATTTTCTAATGTATTCCTTTTTGAAACGAGTGATACCGTCGCTTTACCATATTGTGTACTCGTATTCAGTAACTATTAGGTCATTTTATACATCCTTATATTTGCAGCTGCTTTATGTTCTGCAGTGCAGCATATTATGTGTATTCGGAACCTACAAAGTAAATAAATTTTACGCTGAAAAAAAGATACTTTAAATAACTCAGGGTGTCGAGGATGTTAACGACTAGACGCATGCATATGTTATTGCTGTCTTTTCTAGCAACTTCAGAAAGTGTTACAAATACCTTTGAGCTATCACCTTTTTGTTTGCAACTCAACAAGTGCTGTATTGAAAAGAAACAAATGTTGTGGCATATGGCGAGCGGGAAGCCACAAAGCCTTCAAATTTTAAGGAATACAATAGAGTTACTCATTTTATATAAATATCTTAGTACGGCACTGTAGTACATGAAAACAACACTGATTACTGGAAGCTTGTCACTGACAATTCAAAAAAACCTTGTTGCGAAACAGGGTAATTCAGAAGTCTATCTTTATGGGAAACGGTGCGTAAACTGATTCCGGATGCGGAAGCTACAGAGCATGTACTTTAAGTATTACATATCGCACGAACCTGTTAACAAAATCACATAGGGTCTTTGTGGTGTCATTTAAAAAAAGTTTAGAATCGCCGAAGTAATATATTTCGCTCTGTTTCAATAGACGGATGTGGACTAGAACACCTGTTTCTTCGCTAACTACTTTCACGCTGTCTTCATTTGATAAAAAAAAAAAAAAAAATTAACGCCACGTTCGAGGCAACACTGAGGGCTCGTATACCATTTTTTATCATATTCACACATCGGTTCTCCTGCAAAAGATGGTGGGCTTTGTAAAAAAAAGTTCAAAACGTGGTTGATATTTTACGGAAGACATACGCGCTTGACTACTTTTTCACTGTACCCTTTAAAAAAGGTTTATATAGATGTCTACTTGACGAGTCAATTTAGTGCACCACTGTACTGTTTTCTGTTGACGGAATGGAGCCGGTTGGATGTGCTAAGTTGGCGTAAAGACGATTGGGCATTCCTCCGGCAGCAGGAAATCTTTCTTTTTCGCTTGGCAAAGCGCAAACCCACTACCACGTTAAAGTACGGATCACTGAGAGGAGCACAGCGCGGTGGTGCCTTGGGCCGTGAGCTGCTTGCTGCGCAAAAGAGCCAACAACCATCGACATCTTGTCTCAGATTGCGCTTTGCGCTGTCTTTAACCTGGGATGTTCATCAACGCACTTAATAAAACTTGTGTGAACACTACATTTCAATTTCGTTTTCCTATATCTCGACTCCATTAGAGTGTTCCTATGAGATGGTTACGTTTTTCTTCTGCTGTTTGGCATATCTCCAGTCTTGAGTGATTGAGCGCAACGCGAGCTTCGTTTCAATTATTGCGTCTACGTGATTTATTGAAATAAATATGGAGGTGGAAAGTGTGTTCGACCATCAATATGAGGCACCTGAGTGGGTCTCTGTTGAACGAACTGTCTGACATGAAACACTACTCAACTCACGGGTTGCCCCAATTGTATGAGCACATCGGTTCTATGCACTGAGTAAAAACAAACAAAACACCTAGCTAGCTCAGTCGGTAAAGCACTTGACTTACGTTGTCAAAGTGGTGCTTTTGCAGTCCCCGACGAGGAGACTGCAGAGTTATTAATGCGAATAGCATTCTTTGGATACTTCACGCACTTTTCGTCTATGTATCTATCTATCTATCTATATATCTATCTGGCTATCTAACCTCTTACGCCGCGGGTCGATAAATAAATAAAAAAGACCGGCGCCGGCTGGGATTCGAACCGTTGACCCTTTGATCAGCAGGCAGACGCGCTAACCACAGAGCTATGAAGGCAGTCATTCACCGCACTCTAAACATTTGTTTATATCTTTACCATAGGACGCGCTTTGCAGCGCTGTCACAGCTACCGGTGCGCGCGCGTTCCATGCACGAGGGCTAGCTCACCCTCTCCCGCGCTCACCCTCTCCCTCTAGCTCACCCTCTCCTGCGCTCGGGAGACCTCTAGCGGCTCAGCCTCACGAGAGCGGAATGAGCCCTCGTGCATGGAACGCGCGCGCACCGGTAGCTGTGACAGCGCTGTAAGCGCGTCCTATAGTAAAGATATAAACAACCGTTTAGAGTACCGTTGGTTGAGACTAGCTGAGACGCCAGAAAGTCTGGTCGGTACCATTTTGAGTGTTTGTGCGTATGGCGCGTGCTTTGCTCGCCTTCCTAAGTGACACAAACGCACGTGCTGGGCTGCGGAGATCGTGCGCAGGGCTGTGAAAGTGTCAGCAAATTTAGAATCGCCTCAAGAGTGGGCTGGCGTATCTAGAGTGTGCCGGCCACCTGACGAACGCGCAAAACTCCGCACCGTTTGATGCTATTCGCATTAACGTAGATAATCATTCCCAAAGGATGGGTTCTGCTGATTTTTGTAAGATTTTCTATGGGAATGACGGTTTAGGTGTCGGCTTTTGTAACTGTTGAACGATACGGACAAAACGTTAGTGATCTCGATGAAAATAGGCTTACAAAACATGTCATGCTAATATGCTGTACTGTTCTTCTTTTCTGACCTTTTCACTTTGAATGTTCTAAGCGAGTAACGTGTGAGTGCCTTGACGCGCAATGCCATCACGAGCAAAAAGGGTCAAGCAAATCGCTGCCCTATTTTGTTTCCTACTTGACACTTTCTTGCATCTCGTGACATCAGCTCACCTGACTTCAACTCACCCTCCACGTTAGTGAAGGAATTGTATTGGTGTGTAGTTCATGTGGTGCTTTTTGCCGCTATATTCAGAGGAACTAAAACGACGTAAAGGTAACGTGACGTCAATTACCGTGTTTAATACAGCGATGAAAGTGAATTTGTGCGTAAGTCGAGGGACGTTTATTTTCCCGGTATCTTTACGGGGGAAGTTGACTTCCCGTGACTCGATGTCACGAAACCCTGCACTATTCCCGCTAAATTTAGCGGAGAAACTAAATTGGTGTGTAGGTCTGTGACGTCCAATAATAGAACACTGCGTGCGTTAAATTATATGGTACGCCACATGCCACGGCTTTCCTAATGCGGCTTCACGATATCGGGAACAACTTGCGAACTAACGTCTCTCGTTAAAAGATTCCCTTTAGATTCCAAGATGCGCCGCAAAACTTGTAAGCAACTTATTTACGAAAGGAAATAATGAGAACATAACTGGGTACACCTGATGCGAGGCGAACGCTCTATTGCCACCAGGAAAATCGCTCGGAATTTTTTTTTATCTGTATATATCTTGACACTAGTAATAAATTATCGCAATTTCGACAGTTGTACGATTTCCAGAGCAACGTGGCCGCTTCCGCGGGAACCGACATCTTTCTTAAAGGCGCGCCAACGAACAATATGCCCAGAGCAAGCCAAATAGTTGTCCTCCGATGCTAGGATTATGCCAGTCCCCCACGAAAAGAAGCACCCGCACATTTGTTCTGAAGTATCGTACTTCTTTCAAATGTGTTTATTGCAAACTACGCCAGTCTAGGAAAGCTTCCTCTAAACACCTTGGTGAAGGCCAAACGACTCGTACTTGTGAAAATCGACAAACTCAATGAACAATGCTCGTAGAGCGCGCCGCAAACACCGTCAGCTATATTTCTTATTGCTTTTTGAACCAAAGGCAAAAAAGCGATCTCAGGATGTTTGAAAACAGTAAATGGCTTGCACGTGACACCATTCAAATGAGCGCTCTGATGAGCACCAGAGAAGACGGGAAGAAGGAGCTCCCTCTTACCAAATCTTTTTTTACCTCCCGGATTCGCACAGAAGTCGCTATTCTCCCACCAGAATATTACAGAGGATTAATCCATTACTCGAAATTCTTTAAACAGCAGCTCCCCTCTCCTCCTCTTAAATGGTGGTCAAAAATATGCCATGTGACGTCAGTGCAAGCCATAGATATTGACTTTATATACATTTTTTTAGAGCGCAGCTCTTAGGCGCCCGTTTCCGGCTTAAGCGGCGTCGGCGTTGGCGTCGGCGTCGACGTCGCCGTCGCCGTCACCGTCGCCGTTGGCGTAACCGCGCGGTGCAATATAAAAAATGTCCCATAATGCCCCACGTTGGAGCCTCATGGCGTCACTCGTGACCAACGTTATTAGATTACCTCAGTTGTGGAACTCTCGCGGAGGGGGTACCCCCCTCACTCACTTCAATCCGCCTGGAGTCGATCGAAGCGCCATCTATATTTTTATTTTATAACTGTGCATTCCAAAGAGCACAGCTGAAGCGCCAAATGGCGATCACAGCGCCGCCATTTCTCCCGCAGCGGTCACTCAAGGAACTGCACATGACATCTATTTTTGGCTTCAATCGGGTTACAGGGTGCCACCCCCGTCTCCCGAGCGGACGCGCCGCGAGGTACCCCCGAAGTTAAAATGCGCCTAGGTCGAGACGCGCTACCTGAAATCCCCGCTGAGGCATGGTTGAATAAAAACAATATTAATTGTGCTCCAAAACCTTGAAAACTAAAAATTTTAGAAAACATCACGCGCCCCCATTTTGTACTAATCTCCAATAAAAGTTACAACAAAAGAGTTTTTTTCGTTAGTTTTTACGTTTCTAGTAACGTTGAAACGAACGTATCCCGATTCAGTTACCAAAGCAGCCGTCCGGCGGCGCGTCGAGCGACTCCGGGCGAGTCGTGGTGAGTGAGGGGGGTACTGTTCGTGCATGCAGCGTCTATGAACAGTTCCGTAACTGAGTTAATCTAATAACGTTGCTCGTGACGTCAAGTGTGACGTCACGATGGTCCCGCGCGGTGCATTATGGGACATTTCCCATAATGCACCGCGAGGGGAGGAGGCCGGGGAGGAGGAGGGGGAGGAGGAGGAGGTGAAGGAGGAAGAGGAGGGGAGGAGCTTTAAGCATGAGGGGAGGAGGGGGTGAAGGCGGAAGAGGAGGGGAGGAGGAGGACAAGGAGGAGGTAGATGAAGGAGGACGGGAGGAGGAGTAGCAGGGAGGATGAAAAGGTGAGAGGAGGGGTATGCCCTCCCCTCAATACACTCCGCTCCTCCTCCTCAAGAGCTGCGCTCTTATTCGGCGTTAGAGGGGATTGTAAACGGCTTTTTAAACCAAAAATAATGAAATACAAAAAATATGGCATTCAGAAACATCTTTAAAACAAAATTTGACACGTCAATTATTTCCTTAGCCAATGGAATGTGTAGGAACGGTGTAAGCACAAGGTGGCTTACCTGTCTGCGACCTCCACCCTCTCTAGTTGAAGTGAATCTGGCGGCATAAATATTGCTCGTTTTCGTCGGCGTTAAAGTTTGTGCTCCGACCTCGGCCCCTAATAAAGTACTTTATTATCAGCGTTTTTAGTGATATATAAAGTGTGTTCATAGCTGTATTCATTTAGCATCCCCTTCTTCAGTTATAGATCTTTAATATTGTAAAGTGGTGTTATATTACATAGAACGCGCTTCATTTTCCAAGGAAAAAAGTTAGGGTGTGCTAATGGTGACCTACGTCCGAGGACTAGGGGGGCATTCGCAATGCTAACGTAACCCATGGATAGTTGTAGATGACACAAGCACTGTGAAAGCTATGATTTACATTGCGCTTATCGGCTCGAATTGCTATTAGCACACACCCAGAGAAAGGCTGTTGAAACGTTTGCTTTTGATTAAATATATTATTCTTTGAGAGAACTATTGCCATTGGGAAAAGGAACCCTTTTAATCTTTGTCATTGCCGAGATGGTCAGGTGGAACTTAGTGTTTAACATTTCGTGTATAATGCTGTAGTGCAGATGAATATCATGACTACCGCCTCCTTCATAATTATTTGCGTTTTCTTTGTAATGTCTTTGCTTGTGAGAGCTGCATGTGCTTTATGCATCTTGATTTGAATATTGTTGCAGGTCTTATGTGAAAAAAAATATATATTGTTCAGCCAGTGATCTGCCGTGGAGCTTGTGCCATCTAAAAACACAGTTTTTGTTGTGTTTTTTGTTAAGGACAATAAATTGGGCCATCCCTTCCCCGAAATCTTAGATAAGTTTTCGCTATTTGGTTTATGGGACAAGAAAGCTAGTTAGAAATGCCATTGTAAACCTGAAATCCAGCCTGAAAACATAAAATCCAGAAATAACCCAACCAAATTTCTTGTTCTATATTCGAGATATCGAAAAGTTATCCTGGGTTTCGGGGTAGGGATCATTGCACTTTTAACTCAAAATGTGTTTATTCACTAATATCTTATATAAACCAATAAAGCTCAATCGTCACGCTGCGCAATTAAAGTAGGTTAAAGGTATTTAAATATGAACCGTGTCATATTTTTGTTCAAAACAAAATTTAAAAACAAGAGTGAAAACTACTACCTGAATTTCGCTTTTGCTGTGCGTTTGTCGAGTTGGGCGGATATTAAAATTGCGAATAACCGTGACAGTCTTGAGATTTTAACTTATATTCATACGTTATTGTTTCAAACAAAATCCTACTGAACAATAACAAAAACCTCCACATTCGTCAATTCTAAAACTACTTGAAGCACGTTTGAAACGCGGGGGTGCGCCAAAGTGAATACACGTGACGCAGGCGCAAAGCTAACAGTGGGAAAAGACTCAGGAATAAATGTCATCATCGTTTCACCACCACTAGCTTTCTGTCTGATGCACGAAGGCATTTTTAATGCGCACCTAAGCTTCGCACGTGCTGAAGTGATTCTAAAATTGACGGATTTCGTTGCTTCGGACTATGCTCAGCAAGTTTTTTCATTCAAGCGATATGTTTATATTCAAAATAAAAAGTTAACTCATTTTAGTTAAGTACTCAGCAGACCGTGGTTGTTATTCGCTGTTCTAATGTCCGCCGAACTCGACAAGCACCCAGCGAAGTCTACATTCAGGTAGCAGTTTGCACGCTTTCCTAACTTATATTTCTAATAAACAATATATAACCCGCTTTATGTTCCGAGGGGCCATGAATAAAACATAAACAGACTAATAGTCCTGAAGGGTATACGAAAGAGAACTAAGGAGCGCCAAGCGAGATACTACACCGACTGTTATAAGCAGAGCTGTGGAGGTCGCACACATAAATGCAGACATAAATTAAACATTTACATGTTTCTCATCAATTTGACAAAGACCTTAGAAACCCGAATGTTTCAAGCTAAAACACGCATGAAGTGTGCAGTTGCCTTGGCCCCTCACACATTATTCCTACCCTCACACGCAGACAGCAGGCACAGCCCACAAACTTAATGAGGTATGCTATTTCAACACAATGTGTTCCCCATTATTTTTCTGTGTGAATAATCTCGTGTTTTGTCTAAGCGTCGCGTAAAATAATTGGGGCTCAAACTGTTCCTTTAACAGAAACTGGATCGAATGACAAAACCGAACCTCCATATGATTCAGGATCCCCAAGTGGATCAGAATTGGAAATTTCTGGCCCTATTCCGATTCCCCCTGCTCACATTGAAACCCACCCACATATAAAACAACATGGAACATCTACAATGGCATCAAAAATTATTTCTAAAACCATAACACCCATGAATCCTGTGAGGTCTACATTTGTAAAGACGCAGAATACCATCAGTGTCCTTACAAAGGGAACCCCGACTCCAAGATCCACAACCACCGCGGTAACAACCACAACAAGTGAGTAAAATGAAATTGCAGCTTAATTTTAATTCCCGCAAAAGTAGGAATGATTTTTGTCTATAGTATTTTGGCGGTAGAATCTGCTCACAGCGGCCGAGTAAAAGGTGTTGAGCAAGGTGTATCACACCGTTTTTCTTACTGCAGAAAAAAATATCAACGTTATGTCTATGCAGGAAGATTACTGGAATCTGGAAAAGAATTTGAAAATTAAAATTTATTTCTTAATCACGTTTGTTGGTCCGCTCGGTACGGCCAGGCCTTGATGGTTCGACCTTGCTTCAAATCAGGGCTGCGCATAAATACTCCAGAAAAGTATGCGGAAATAGAAATACTAAGACACATGTGTTCTAAGGCCCAAACTGCATATAATGAGATACATTTGTCTTTTATGCTGTGGGATATCCTTTAAATACTTCAAAAGCGGCGAAAAAGTATTCCAAAATACGGAGAGACGTACTTCAAGTAAAAAAATTTTTCTCGAATGGTGCTACGGGGGCGGGGGGGGGGGGGGGGGGGGCTTCGTGGCAAGTCCGAATAAAAATTTCGGTTTGCGCGCCTCCTTTTTTTTTCATTTTATGCACTATCCATTACCTCTAACTTTTATCTATTATTAATGTCGCGAAAAAAGGAATGTCACCCCTGCGGAACCATACAGTTACTGAACGGCAAAGACTGCGTTCAACGGTTCACAAAAGACGTCTGCCCGAAAGGAACCCTGTTTTGCAGTGAATGCGATTCTCAAACGTTCGTCTTATATGCTTCTGAGTCACCCATAGTGTGAGAAGATTGGACGACCTGGCCGTAGTTTCCTTCCACTCGACTCCTTTCCAGCGTTTGCTCTGCTCGATTGAGAATAGTGGAGGGCTTTGTGAGAGGATATAATTTTGTTATTCTTGCGAGTAAAGTTATTTAAACCACAATTTTTGGTTGGTGCTATTGCGGATTATATTATAAGGCGTTCATCTTATAAATTTCAAAGCGAATTGCGTTAAGCAGATTTTTAGTCTTTTTAATTTATCTTAAAAAGGACAACAAAAGTAATGAGATACCTAAGTCTGGCAAAGTATCGCGATAGGAGAGAGACATCGTAAATATTTCACTACGAAGAAAGAAATACATTTTTCAAATGTATCTCGATACAGAGACACAGATAGTCGACAGTATATGTATCTCGATACAGAAATACTGATACTTGAAAGTATTTATAAGATACTATCGCGATACATTTGTATCGCGATTCTGCCAACCCGGCTTCATATGAAGCTCAAGAAGGCTGTTAATCTGCTTGTGCTGTTATCACAAAATCTAAATATGTTGAACGCTCTGTTGGTGTGCCGCTTGCATTGTTGCTATGTGTTGTCCTAATGACGTGGTGACATAAATGACATAAATGTGACTTCTCTGGAGTTTCATGTGCCGGCGCCTTCCAGTGACGTCTTCGAAGAAAAAAAACTTTTTCTACATATGCATTTGCTAAGCTAGACACTTTGGGTGGCTCCCGCTCCACGAAAAAGGCATTGTGCGCTAGTAATGCTAAATTAGTTCGATATAATATGTCTCACTTTATTTGTAACAATGTCACGCATGATAAATGATGACGCAACGAATAAATAAAGACAACTAAGGGTTTAACGCAACGAACTTCCGGCGAAAACAAAGTAGAATAAGGCTAGCGTCGCAGGCGTCGGTGTCAGCAAAACAGCAGGATCGAGCAATGGGGCTAGACTGACTTCGGCTGTCTAGAGAAAAAGAAAACTTGCGAAAAAAAAAACCCTAACGTTGAAGCTACGGCCAGAGCCCGAACAGTCATAGTTAGTCGGGGGAACGGGGAGGGGAGGGGAAAACAGCTTAACGCGGAGCCCCTTTTGTAAACGCTTGGGTTTCAAAAATAATATACGTGGTCCTATGTTATCCCTAAGACGATTTGCAGAAGAAAATCAAAGCACCGCTACATTAAAGAAAAATCAGCAGAACCCATCCTTTGGGAATGATTATCTACGTTAATGCGAATAGCATCAAACGGTGCGGAGTTATGCGCGTTCGTCAGGTGGCCGGCACACTCTAGATACGCCAGCCCACTCTTGAGGCGATTCTAAGTTTGTTGACACTTTCACAGCCCTGCGCACGATCTCCGCAGCCCAGCACGTGCGTTTGTGTCACTTAGGAAGGCGAGCAAAGCACGCGCCATACGCACAAACACTCAAAATGGTACCGACCAGACTTTCTGGCGTCTCAGCTAGTCTCAACCAACGGTACTCTAAACGGTTGTTTATATCTTTACCATAGGACGCGCTTACAGCGCTGTCACAACTACCGGTGCGCGCGCGTTCCATGCACGAGGGCTCATTCCGCTCTCGTGAGGCTGAGCTAGAGGTCTCCCGAGCGCGGGAGAGGGTGAGCTAGAGGGAGAGGGTGAGCGCGGGAGAGGGTGAGCTGGCCCTCGTGCATGGAACGCGCGCGCACCGGTAGCTGTGACAGCGCTGCAAAGCGCGTCCTATGGTAAAGATATAAACAAATGTTTAGAGTGCGGTGAGTGACTGCCTTCATAGCTCTGTGGTTAGCGCGTCTGCCTGCTGATCAAAGGGTCAACGGTTCGAATCCCAGCCGGCGCCGGTCTTTTTTATTTATTTATTGACCCGCGGCGTAAGAGGTTAGATAGCCAGATAGATAGATAGATAGATAGATAGATACATAGACGAAAAGTGCGTGAAGTATCCAAAGAATGCTATTCGCATTAAAAACACATAATCTACGGATGTCGGACTGCTAATCGAAAGATCACTGGTCGAAGCCAGCCGAGCGACAAGAGCGAAAAGTCTTTTTGGAGGAATATAGCGCCTTATAGCGCCTCCGCCGATTCTGGCACAAGTAACGCCATGTCGTGGCCAAGTGCCGAACCCTGCATTTTGATACCTTTCGTGTCGCGAGCTTTCGTACCTTTCGTGTATAGACGTGGTATCGCTAAAAGACTTTGAAGGTCGACGGAAGGATGAGGCATATTAGACTTTCTCCTTAGTAATGGGCGCCAAAGTTTCGAAACGCAGAACATTCGGTCCTCGAACAAGCAACATGATTCTCGAATTTATAGAAACGCGTCATTTGGACAAATAACAAAAAGTCGCGTCCGCTCCCGGGCAATGAACCTCGGCGATTTGCGTGAGAGCCAAACACGATAACCATGCGGCCATGGGCGCGGCGGCTCGGAGATGTACGTCGCAAAAAGTGAACAGGCAAACAAACGTTCCACATTTCTTGATAAAGCTCGTAACCTTACAATGCCTCTTTCGCGATAAACGTAATATAAAAGGTAATATGTAATTTCCTCGAAATTACTGCATGAGAGTAATTATCTACGTTAATAAATTTCTATCCTAGAAAGTAGTATTTACGATCAATATCACCGCAAACACTATTTAAATTACGGTAATTTGATTAAAATAATGTTATAGCAGCCATTTTGTCTGCCGGAAACAAGCACGGGGCAAATGTTGAACACGATGTCTGGATCACCGTTTTGTTGCGAATCCTACCCAATCAGTGAGTACGCGAGATCCAACAGAAATATGCCGCAGCACTCGTGACGAATCTATGTTGCCCGGTCGTTTGGTGCCCCATTTCTAGCCAAAAACTAAGATGTCCCAAGGCAAAAACGCACGTGATCTCGAAACAAAATTGCTCTCAACCGCGACTTGGTTCTTTCCACAACCATGTCAACTATGGCTTGGGCAAGAGCTAGGCACTCGTTTCCACCTCCCGTCCATATGTTGGGTGAGGTTCGCTTGCGTGTTTCTTTTTTATTTCATTTTATTGTCACAATTCGATGGACCGTTATTTTGCCCTCCGCGTCCGTTCGAGCAGCGGGCTTCGGCAGGGTGGTGGATGCCGTGCGCTTTTGATGTCCTCTGGCTGTTTCTCTTAGAGTACCACGCGTTGGCGAGCTTCGCTTGCGCGGTGGCGGGCGACGCAAAACTGGGCGCCTCAGCTGCACAGAAGTGCGGGCACCAGCATGCGCGGTATGCCCTCTTTGCCTGCGGCGCTGCTGGTTTGAAGCGATAAGTCTTAGTGACCCTTTCTGAGCAATTTGGCGGTGTTTGTACGGAAAAAAACATGATCGCATGGACAGAGCGTAACCATCACTGTATTTTCACTATCTTCCCAACACCGTCACCCCTCGCAGAACCATGTCTTCAATAAAAAAACAACGGTTTATTGCTCTCCCGCTCTCAGATTTCCCAATGCACATCTCTTAGAACTATTCTGCTGAACGCAATGCTTATAAAGTAAAGAACATAAAATACTAAGACTAAAAGCAAATCTTCAAAGGCACATCTTTTAGGTACGCAATACCTGCCGCTGTGAATTACAGCGCACTTTATCTGGTGGTTTGCTTTTTTATAGATTGGTGCGACGTATGCAATGCAAGATATGTGCCACTTTAGCAGGTGCCACTTCGGCTTGAAAAAAAGGTGCCATCAAAAGCCTGAGAGACTAGTTTCGTAGCTTAATCAACAAGGCAGCACGGTGATGTGCGCGCAGCTCCCAAATGGTAGGATCTTCGTAAATTATTGCGTAAATGGGCGTCGCTCTTTGGAGATATAGAGCTGTGCTACTCTGATTTCGGCCAGGCCTTACATGAACACAAGTGACATACGATCAGGGGTTGGAAGCCTTAGCAAACTGCGCGTATAATATTCTCCGCCCAACTGAAAAAGTCTGAAACCAATGTTTTACATGATTCGGCAGACACTTGGCAAAGAAGCAATGAGCCATGCGTTTTTTTATTTATACTAGGTCTTCAAGTGTGGTAGGACATCACTAAAAGAAAAGAGGTCAAAGCAATCATCCGCAATCAAATTCCAGAAAAATATTGAGAGAAGTTGGTCACTTGTTGTCTAGCATCACGTGATTGTCTCTGTCTTTTTGGCTGCGCAGAGCCAAGGGGGTGTTGGTCCAGATTTGGTTTGACATAAATACGGAAACCGAAGTTCCTTGCGTACTTGCTTTTTTGTATGAATATAATGCCGTATGTTTTAAATGCCAGAAGCACGCAATTGACTCTTTCAAATCGCCCTCAAGCAACTTCGATGTTCACCCTTTCTTCAGCACGATGCTTGGGACTGAATTGGATTTCAAGCCGAACGCGGGCACAGTGCTTTGGTCGAATGCAGACATGGGAAGTGATCCGTTACAAGTAACAAATTACTTGGAATCCATAACATTTCCAAGTAATATTGTAATTGCCACTTTACTTTTTTCAGTCAGAATTTTGTAAGGTAATTTTGTTACAAAATATTGACTACAGATTACTTTAATTACCCGTTACTTAAAAAAAATATTAACGTAATACAGAGACTGGTGCAATATAAGTGTGCGACCATCCATTCGACCAAAGCTCGAACATGAGCGCTCGTCCCATGCATGTTTCAGTGCAGCACTCAACTGTATCATATGTACTTGCGTAAGCTGACAGTGAGTCAAAACTAGAGCCACGAGACCGCAGCTTTGAAAGGTTTCTCTCACGCTTGCAAGGCCCATTTCACAAGGGAGCCTTCGCCGATCGGTTCCTTACCTTCGAATCTCATAGCATATGTAGACGCTGGTACTAAGCATGCGCACCACTTGCTTTGTCTGAAGAATTCCAAGGATCATTTCCGGTCGCCCTAAGCTGGCGGGATGGCGGGTGTGGATGTACCTTTCGCTGCCTTGGCAACTCGCAGTTGAACGGAAAGTTCCTACATTATTTATTTTAAATACACTATTTTATTTTCACAAGGACTGCAATAATGCGGATCTCTACTCGTCTGTACTCTTGTCCTCTTTGTGTTTATTCTTTCTGTGCGTGTTTCTTTAAGTCTACCAACACGACCCTTACGCTTTAATGGAAACTAGAGTTGCAGAACATTTTTGAAAACACCGAAATTGTTCCTATTGTTTTATTGATAAGCGTAGGAAAAAAGTAACGTGAAAGAAAATTTTTAATGTAATGTGATCCGTTACTTTCCAGCGGAAGTAATTTGTTGTGGTAATTTAAGGCTCAGTAATTTTTCATTGTAATCCATTACATTTTTCAAGTAACGGGCACAAGTCTGGTCGAACGCATGTTCCGTTTATGTTGGTGTGCAGCAATGGCGGGTTCGGATATTTGGAGAAGCAGCCACTAGGTGGTGCGCCGTTTAATTTCTTTCTTTTTTTATGGGCTCACGATTTACTTTTTCTTTTTTTACGGATTATGATGCAGTTACACTCACTGCCATACAAAATATATATTTGGCGCTTCCAGCGCAAAAACCCCGCTGAAAGAGATGTTTTACTGCACAAAGAGATAACTTTGAGGGTGATACTCTTTAAATATATATGTGCTTTATGTGTGCACTTGGAGACAAGAAACTAATTTCGCCCTGTGGCGTTTGTTTTTTGCATAGCGACAAAACTGAAGGCTGTTGCGTAGTGAACAACGGAAAGCTGCTAGTTAGAGCCGCTCCTAATTACGCATCTGTAAATTTGTCCCCAGTTCTTCATTTGTTCACCACATACCTCACTACTCTCCAGAATATCCAAGGCTTTTGAGAAAACCTTGCGAGACCGCCTTTACACATATGTTTCCCGAAATAATATTCCCGAACAACCTAGTTATATAAAAAGACATTCCATGAAAAAAAAGCTATGCTCATTCTCGAGTCATGTCGTACAATTTCAGATCTAAACAATAATAAGCAGATATAATGTGTTTCATTATGGCCAATTGTCAATTTGATAAGGTTAACTATACTACTTCTGAATCAACTTTGCACTAAGGTCTACGCATCATCCATTATTGTCTTTGTAAATGTTACTTATCATAACGAGTGAGGTTTTTGCAGGTGATCGGTCGCTCTTCTGCTCCAGTGCGACTTCTAGCGTTCCTCAAATCAGCAACATTGGTCTTTTGTTTTTACATTGATAGGTATGATGGGCTCGTCTCACAACTGAAATGATGTCCGTTGTTTATGTTGTAGTTGATTTTGTTGTGTTTGGCGTAGTGGGGCGTACAGTGCCCGTCGTCGCTGGTTGCCAAATCTATGAAAATTATCGCCCGTCTCCTGCGAGAATCCAACATGAGGCGGCAGCGTGCCAAGCAAAGTCGTTACCACACAGCTACGCTACAGCGCGAACAATCTGGCTTCTATGTAAGATTTTGAAGAACGCGATGCCCACGGCATACGATCGATGGAAAATACCGAAAAAAAGTCAATGACGAAATTCCTTCGCAACAATGTCAATGCCCAGGTCTTGTTCCAGGGACGCTCTTTCACGCGCATTGACATAAAATAGAAAGACAGAAAAGCGTTCGTACAACTATTGTCAGATGGCAACGTTGTTCCTAACGCTTGTTAGCAAGATGTCCGGAGCTCCGGAAGCGAGCCAGGCAGGTCTCCAGACGATACTTACTCGACGGCCCCGCTGTTCTCCGCGCCACAAGAGATCTCCGACGTGCAATCTAAACCGGGAGCGCAGGCTGGGAATTGGAAGCCGCCACCTTCTCCCTTAAACCAAGGAAGCGTTATTCCTCTTCCTGACTTCGAGCCAGGAGCACTGCGGTCTAACGACGCTGTTCTTTGAAATCCCAATCATCTGTTCAATTCGCTTCTATTAAGATAAGTATTTATGTTAAACTCATGCTTTGAGCTTAATCAGCCCCAAGTTTCTAACAACTCAGAATCTGCGATTTTCAACACTGGCTGGATTCGCAGTTGGGGCTAACATTGACCATGCCTTGTTTTGTGAACGATGTCTTCACCCCATGCCTCCATCGAGAGCTTCGGTCACGACAGCCACGATAAAGCTAGAGGGAATTCCCTTGCTTTTATACGAATTGGAGAATGACAAGACGCACTGGTTCAACAGCACATAGTCATTCATTTAACGTCATTGCCCGCTCCGCGACCCTATGAATTCAGCTCCTCCGCTGCGACGGCCTTTTATTAGCGACGTAGCCAATTTTATTTGGCCCCTCCCGGACCAAATGACTGTAGACGTTTTGGCATGCGGGCCACCTAGTCCAACGCTTTGGATCCCTAAGTTGCCCACACATCTTCCCCTTTCAAAAATATATTAGGCGGTCCTGGGTGGTCTATCTTTTAGGTTAGCGAGGGTCTATGCAGATGGGTTAGCTTCGGTCCGACGTCAGTACTTCCGGACAGTACCGATGCGGCTGTGGCGAGTTTGATGATTGGAGCTGCACCGCCGTTACTGCTTTTCTGGCATGAGGCTCCAGAACTCTAAACAAAATGATGCCATGACGCGGGAGGAATAAGAGGCCGTGCTTGAGAACGACGCATGCCCATCTACAATATGGAAGGTTTCAACTTTTTTTCTCCACCTAAAAAAGCCGAAGAGAGCACAAACATAATGCCCTTAAGACTCGCACCCCTTTGGTCGTATTCACCACCGTGGAAATGTAGTATCTCAGCAGAAACCGTAAGGAATCTACCGTAAGGTGGTCCGGATCGGTACCATCTGGAACCTGTGACACATCTGCCTCCTCGAGTTCATAAGAAGATTTTAGGTTGGAGACATGAATGGACCCTCAGACTTCACCCGATTCGCGATGCACCAGCTCGTAATAAACTCGGAGAGCTTCTTAATAACACGGTAGTGGCCCTTCTATCTTTCTGTTAAAGAAGCCATGAAGCTTTTAGTAGCATAACTCAGCAGATGAGAACAACTCAGCACCAGATCTCCAGACAAGAACTGGAGATTTGGCCAACACTTGTTTTACTGCTTGGCCGGCTGAGGTCTCGAAATTTGAAAGCACTCTCAAACTTTCCGCGAGTTCTCCGTGAAACGCTTCCGGAGGTGTTCAGCGAACTTCCTGGTGATGCGTTGCGTGCTTGCTGGATCTATGCAAAGAAGACGATTTCCCAAAAGAAACGCGATATTTTTCCAAATCTTAGGTTGAGCCGGAATAAAACCCGTTGACCGGTTGATTGAGATACGGGTAGCAAAGGCTATTTCTGCCAGTTTTGCGTCTCATTTTTTGTGTCACTATGTATGCGCTACGAACATCAACATCAGGTTACGGTGAACTCTTTCCGCGATCTTTGTCATTGGTTTGTACAGCAAAGTATACTATATCATAACCCTAGTGACTTTCATGCATTTGAGAACGCCTTGGTAATAAAACAATGCGCGCTGTCAGTAATGAGCGTTGAATCAAATACAAAAAGCGCGAAACTCTCAAGTATGCAGTCCAGATTTTCCTACAATCACGCTTGCGAACTGGAAACATTTTGACCCACATCTTAAAGTGGGTCATCGCCACTAGCAAATATTGAATGCCGAGTGGACTACAGAAAAAGCGACTGAGAAAGTTGCAGGCAACACACTCCTAGGGGTTTTTGCTCTGGAGCGACTGCTTAAACGTGGTGATAGGCCACGCCGTGGTTTAGCTTCTGACACATTGTGCAGCTACGTGCGGACATCATTACATCCTGCTTTATGAATGGCAACGTTGCAATTTTGAACACATTTTCGTAAGCTTTTCGTCCACTGCAGTGGCCTGAACGCAAGAAATCATGCAGGTATCTAATGAATGACTTGTGCAGTTTACGAGGTATTACAGTCCGGAAAGGCAGACCGCAGGACGTATAGTTGGCTTGGCAAATGCACACCACCAAGGTGCCGTCGCTGCTCAGCAAGTATGTTTCCAAGTCTTTGGGACTCTTGTTGATTGCTGCAGCTTTTGCCAGCCTGCGTGTGCCATTTTTAGACAAAGACCATCGGACAGTAGGCCGCCCGGATCTACTTTCTGCTCACCATAGTTTCCCACCGCGATTGTGGTATGCTGTGGCGCTGCATTATCCTGTTCCACAAAGTAGGGATCCACTTGCGTTTCCTTCCCGAGAAGTGGAGCACAGTACAGCCGATCTACAACGTGGTTACTCGCTCTCCGCGTGTACACGATAGTGTAGTTGTAGCGCTGCGGTGAAAAAGCCCATCGAGAGAGTTGTCCTGCATGGATTGGAAGCCCTTTAAGGAACGAGAGAGCCACATGGTCAGCTTGAATGCAAAATAAAACGCCGTCAAGGTACATGTCAAATCTCGTGAGGGAAAACATAATGGCAAGGTAATATTTCTCGGTTGTCGAGTAATTCAGTTCCGCTCCGGTGAGCGTGTGGCTGGCCAAAGCCGCTGGGCAAGGGAGGCTGTCATGTTTCTGCAAAAGAACCGCTCCCAGGAAGTAATGGCTTTCGGTGGTTACCAAAATGAACGAGGCAGTTCAAGTCTGGAAGAAGCCAAAATATATTCTCTTTCACGGCCCTGGACAGGTTAGAAAGCGTGGTTTGTTGATCTTGACATCGCCAACACTTTGGTTTCATGCGTAGCAGTCGAGTTATATGCTCCATAATCCCGGCTTACCGCGTGATTAAGTGTCTATAGAAAGCTGTCATGCCGAAGTATCGCTGCGGGATTCTGACGTCTTGAGGCGCTGTATAATCAGTTATCGCTCGCAGCTTACACTCGTTTGAGCGAAGCGTGCCGCTATCAAGAACAAACTCAAGAAAGTTGATTGTCGGCGCGGCCAACTAGACTTTCTCTGGGTAAAAAGTAAGTCTGGCCTGGCGCATTATTTCGAGCATACTGCGAAGATATATAAACTTTTCCTTGAATATTCGTGAAAATGCTACCACGGTCATCCATGCACTTATGGCGAATCGCCATTTTGCGTCAGGGAGAAAAACGTTTCTTAAGCGCTGAAACCTGGCGGGTGATTTTGACAAACCAAGGGAAAGGTGACTGAATTCAAACCATCTTTTGTGGCAAATGAATGCTGTCTTTTGTACGTCAGACAAAGGCACTTTCGTTTCAAGAAATCTAGGCTGCAATGAAGGGTTGTGCGAAAAGTCGCATTTCAAAGTCCGCACATGCATGAGGAAATACTTGAGAAAGGATACCTGCCCCTGATATACATTTCGTTTAAACGCCTGTAGTCTACGCAATCTTTGGCATTGACATCACTTTTTGGAGCAGCTAACACCGGTGAAGCCCATGGGCATTTCTACTCGAGTAGTGCGCCTAAGTCAATCTTTTCCGTGAGCTTCGAATCCAGAAGTTCACAATTTGTGGCCACTTACGGGACCCGCATTCCTTTCTCGGGGTTGTAAACACTTGTCTGCCATACGGTGCCGCAGTCAGTTAGGTTTCTCCGGCCGTTCTGTTAACATCAGAAAGAACGGCTGCAATAAAGTTTCGAGCCGTTGCTTCTGGCTGCAACTACCGGGACTAATGTACATGGCTTTATGGACTCTGGCTGGAAGTTAAGAAACTTACACCGCAAAGTTGGATGGAATTCTGTGGCCACGAATACAATCCCCAAGCCTTGTAAATTGGGTTAGCTCAGGTTCGTATTTCGACGGATAGCCGGTTCTAGCAAAAGTAATATTTGCCCGCTCCACCATGGGCAAAAGTATTTGAAGGCTCATGAGCACTGGTAAAGCCTAGGCAGATACATGAAGTGCTGCCTCCGGATTTTGCCATGGAAGCATATTAGTGTTGTGTCGCACCGAAGCGCCAAACAACAGAAGCACCCACTCAGAGGAACAGCACACAAGGAACAAATTTAGTATGGCGACGACACACTTTACAGGGCTAAGACCAGCGCACCCTGGAGGTGCGACTGGGTACCTGTTACATTGCTCTATACATACATAACACTCATCCACACTTACATAAAAGAACACTAGTACACCAGTCTATTTGGAGGACGTCGAACTCTGCTCGACCGTCGAACTTCCTGAGCAGCTATGCTACTATCAGTATGCGGTGGCATGGGCACCTCACATTCGCCCTGTTCATCAACACACTCACTGTCACTCGATCCAATCTCCGAAGAGGCTGATCGGGACGAGCCTTCACTTCGAAAGCGCAAATGGTCCGCATGCCCATAACGAATCTGGTTAGCCACCCGCACCAGGTATGTAACCGGACTGATTACTTTCTTCAAAATTCCTTTAGCCCAGTTTACTCTCTCCCCCTTCATATTTCTGACCCATACTCTGTCGTCCACTTGAAAGAGTTTCGTTGGACCTCTGCGCTTGTCTGCCAGCTCCTTTTTCTTGTTCTGCTTTTCTCGTCGTGGAAGAGACGTTGCACCTGGCTTGAGCTGCGACAGTCGGGTCCGCCGAAGCCGTCCCAGGAACAGCTCTGCAGAGGCCTTTCCATTACTTGTGTGGGGTGTCGTCCAGTAGGCAAGTAGGAAACACGGCAACTTCTCCTGGATATTCCGTCTCTTCTCTCGGAGGTCGTCTTGAAGTACCTGCTTGAGCAGCGCTCGCTTGACTGTTTGCACAGCTTACTCCGCGACGCCATCCGAAGCCGGGTGGCAGGGTGGCGTCATGGTGTGTACCACTCTCTGATCCTTCGAGAAAGTCATGAACTCCTCGCTTCGAAACTGGGGGCCTCCATCAGTCACCACTTCTTCGGGTAGTCCAAATTGTGCGTAGACGGCCATCAGTTTCTCGACTGTCTGGGGTGCGGTTGTGGATAGACATGGGCAGCACCTCAACCCATTTAGAAAAACTGTCAACCAAAACAAACAGGTTGGTTCCCGACTTGGTTGCAAAGTCCAGATGAATGCGTTTGAAGACCCGCGAGGTCATCTTCTATGGCTGGAGTGGTACTTGAAAAACATCGTTTTGGACCGCTTGGCAGATCTCGCACGACTGCACCTTGTTCTCGATCGTGGTGTCGATTCCGGGCCACCACACATGCGTCCTTGCAAGTTGTTTCGTACGCACCATTCCTGGATGTTCTTTATGCAGGCTCTCGAAGACCGCAGCCTGTAGTGCCTGTGGAATCACGACACTTATCCCCCACAGGAGGCAATCCTGGTGTGTTGACAGCGTCTCATCACCTCTGCCAGAAGGGTTGCAACCCTGGATCTTACATGGATGTTGGCCAACCTCTCCTGGTGTGTTCAAGGACACGTTGCAGCAAGGGGTCGCTGAGGGTCTCCTTCCCCACATGGCACTTGAAAGAAGCGGTTGCTTTGTGGGTGAAAAATATTTCAACGTACTTTCTTCTCCCACAATAGTCTTCAGAGGAAGTCTTAATAGGACATCAGCATCCCCGAGCTCCACGCCCTTGCGGTACAGGATCTCGAAGCTGTACTCAGCAAGTAACAAGCGGCACCTCTGGATCCTCGCAGCAGCTATGGCTGTTGTAGAATACTTAGGCCCCAGAATCGACGTTAGCGGGTAATGGTCTGTTACCAGGGTGAACGAAAGCCCAAAGAGACACATGTGGAACATCTTGACCGCAAATACGAGTGTCAAGGCTTCTCTTTCCACTTGTACGTAGTTCTGTTCAGCCACAGTAAGCATCCTGGACGCAAACTCCCCAGTCTGTAGTCCCCGTTTCCCATGTCTTGGGTTAAGACTGCTTTGAGGCCGTAGCTGGATGCGTCGGCCGTCACTCGAAGTGGTTGACTAGTTCGTAGACGACAATCACCAAAGCACTGCACAATTGCTCTCTGCTTCTGTTCTACAGCCTTTTGGCATTCTGCCGACCAATGCCACTTCTTGTCTTTCTTCAAGAGTTCGTACAAAGGTCCCAGTGTGGCAGTAAAGTCTGGGAGGAAACAAGCATAAAAACCTAGCAGCCCCACAAATGCCTTTACCTTCGTCACGTTACTCGGTGCGGTGCCTTTTTGATAGACTCTACCTTCTCAGGGCATGGCTTCATACCCTGGTCACTCAACAACTATACCAAGTAACGCACTTCACGTCCAAAAATTGACACATGTCCTGACTGACATAAAGTTCATGTTCCTGAAAACGTTTCAACACTTCCAAGACTCTCAGGTTGCAGTCATTTTGGTCTACGCCACCCACCAGTACGTCGTCAAGGTAGCACGCTACCTTGGTTAGGCCCAAAAAATCTTATCAATTACACTCTGGGAAATTGCTGGTGCGCTTGAGACTCCGCTACGGCATACGTAAAAACTAAAACAATCCTAGGTGAGTGGTCACGATGAGCAGTTTCCACGACGCTTCATCAAGGGCTAACTACAAGTGTGCTGTCTTTAGGTCCAAAAAAGCGAAGATGCTATACACCTGAAAGTTGTGAATACCTCATCTACCCTCGGAAATGGGTAGTGATCCACCGTCGCAGGTGGGTTTACGGACAAACTGTAGTCACCACAGATGCGAACTTTACCCCTGGGTTGGGAACCACAACGAGAGGTGTTGCCCATTCACTACTTTTTACAGGCCTCAGAATTCCCTGCGCCACCATTTACTCAAGCTCACTTTCTACTTGCTCTCTGAATGCGTATGGCACCACTCTGTGTTTACAAAACACAGGTTGAGAGTTTTCTTTTAGTACAATCCTTGCCTGAAAACCATTTATCGGCCCCATTGGACCTTCAAAGACGCTAGGAAACGACATTTTAAATGAGTCTGTCATCGTATCGTCCTCGATACGACCCACGCCCGACCAGTTAATTTCTAACTGCTCAATCCAGTCTCTGCCTAGAAAAGCTGGCCGCTGGGCATTCGCGCATTTTACCACAATCAAGGGTAAATTTTCGCTTGGTAGCTACACGTTTTTTTACATTAACGCTCGCTACACCCTTGAAGGGCACCAGAGTCCCGGTGTACGTTCGGAGACGCATGTCACTCGCCTCGCAGGGCACGTGAGAAAACAAATTCGAATACATTCTTTCTGAAATCAAAGTAACTGCTGAACCAGCGTCGATTTCCATCGTCACGGGTTTTCCTTCGATTTCCAATACCTTCTGGAATGCCGCAAACGCGTCATTCTTTCGCATACAGATTACGCTCCTAGGTCCGCGCTTGGTGTTCGAAGTAGGCTTAGGCTTGGCCCTACATACCACCTTAGTGTGCCCCTGCTTCGCGTATTTGTAACACTTTGCTTTCAAAAACGGACACTTCTCAGAAGCATTCACGGTACTAGCGCATCTAAACAAGGGCCTACCGTTCACTGATACTGACCTCTGTATGCAGTGGCGGAAGGTGGACACCGGGAGTGTCCTTCACCATCACCTTGAACGCGATCGACGTCCATTGAGTCCGGAACGCCGGGCTGTCGTATCTCAACCGTTTCGCGCAGAGAAAGTTTTTGGCCAGGCCCACATTGAGAACTTCGTTGAAGTAATCATCGTCGAGCTGGATGAGTGTCCGCTGTACCTCAAGGGCGCGACACCCAGTCACGAGCCGGTCCCGAAGAGCCTGGTCGAGGTAGTCCTTGAACGCGCATGTCTGGGCGAGCTTCATGATAGCCAAGGAGAAGTCCGCTAGGCTCTCACCGACCTCTTGATTTCTCCAATGGAACTTCGTGCGCTCTGCAATCACTAAGCGCTTTAGCGCGTAGTGGCGTTTCAAAACCCTCGGAAAGTACGTCGTACGATTTTGATACCGGCGAGTCTGGGACGAGCAAGGTTTTCAGAGCCTGGTACGACGTTTTTTCGATGTAGTTCAGCAGCGTCATGGCCTTGTCTTCCGCCTTGACAGGTGTTCACTCGAAGGAAAATCTCGAAGCGTTCAAGATACTCGTCGACGTAATCCTCCTCCGGCTGGAACTCCGTGAACTTCGGCATTGTGCTGTTTGCCACCTATCACTCAGTGCGTTTGATTTTCTCTCCGAGCCTGGTCGCCATTGTTTTGTCGCACCAAAGAGCCAAAGAACAGACGCTCCCACTCAGAGGAACAGCGCACAAAGAAAAAATATAATATGGCGAAGACACCTTACAGGGCTAAGACCAGCACACCCTGGTGATGGACTGGGTACCTGCTGCGTTGCTTTATACATACACAACAATTAGCAATCGCACTTCACCGCCAGCAGGTAATGCAGATCTCGACGCCAAGTTCCAGTTCACATCCGTCATGCAAATATTTACGTTTTTCGTTTTGCACAAGTCGAATGCTGCATCCCCCATAAGCGATATGTGTGAGCGTATATCTAGAAATGCGGCTTTTGAGGAACCCAGTGCATTCACGGATCTGCGTCGTTCAACAGACTTAGATGTGGGTTCGACTCTGCGTACCGCTGGAATGAGCACTGCTGGTGGCCATGCTCAAGACGTGTCACAGCCCAGTACATCTGTCGACGGTCTCTGGGCTGCTCGGCTATCTATGCCGGCCATTCTTGGGGTTCAGAACATTGAACATTGAGCCGCCGGTGTTTGTTGGAATAGTACAGGGACTGGGCCGCCCGGCACATTAGGCATCAGTGCAAAGCGGTCGTACCCGGGTTCAACGTCGTGGTGGTCCAAACGGTAATATCATGACCCAGATTGTCGCGTCTTGGCCTCTCTGTGCTCGACGCCGCAGTGGTCCAACCGGATATCTCTTCCCATGTTTCGAGGGGGTCGACGCCATACCGGTCCAACCGGGTATCCCTTATCCATGCCTCCCGCGGCTCGACGCCATACTGGTATAACCGGGTATCCCTTATCCGTGCCTCCCGGAGCTCGATGCCATACCGGTCCAACAGAGTATCTGTTCTAGATGCCCCAGAGATCAACGCCCTAGCAGTCCAACCGGGTATCTCTCCTTCATGCCTCCCGGGGCTCGACGCCATAACGGTCCGACCGGCTATATTATCTAGAAGCACCAGGCATCAACGCCCTAGCAGTCCAACCGGGTACCTCTTCTCCATACATCCCGGGACTCGACGCCGTACCGGTCCAAACGGGTATCTCCTATCCATGCCTCCCGGGGGTCGACGCCATACCGGTCCAACCGGGTATCACTTATCCATCCCTCAAGGGGCTGGGAACCGTACCGTGTCCGAAAGAGCATCTCTTCTAGAGTCCCCGAAGGATCAACGCCCTAGCAATCCAACCGGGTATCTCTTCCATACATTCCAGGGCTCGACGCCGTACCCGTGCAACCTGGTATCTCTCCTCCATGCCTCCCGGCGCTCAATGCAGTACCGTTCAAACCGGCCATCTCTTCTCCATGCATCCCGTGGCTCGACACCGGACCGGTCCAACCGGGTTTCACTTCTAGAGGCCCCCAGAGATCACTGCCCTAGCGGTCCAACCAGGTATCTCACCTCGATGGCTTGCGGGGCTCGACGCCATACCGGTCTAACCGGGTATCTCTTCTAGAGGCTCCAAGTGATAACGCCCTACCAGTACAACCGGGTATATCTTCTCCATACAATCCCAGGGCCCGACGCCGTACTGGTCCAACCGGGTATCACATCTTCATGGCTCCAGGGGCTTGACTCCATACCGCTCCAACCGGATACCTCTTCTTGAGGCCCCCAGAGATCAATGGCCGTGCAGTCCAATCGGGTTTCAGTTCTGCACACATCCCGGGGCTCGACGCCATACCGGTCCAACCGGGCACCTCTTCTGCATGCCTCCCGGGCCTCGATGCCATACCGGTCCAACCACGTATCTCTTCAAGAGGACCCCAGGGACCATAGCCCTAGCAGTCCAACCGGATATCTCTTCTCCGTACATCAGGGGGTTCGACGCCAAACCGGTCCAACCGGGTATCAATTATATATGCCTCCGGGGCTCCACGCCATACCAGTTCAACCGAGTATCTCTTAACCATGTCTTCCGGGGCTCGATGCCGTACCTGTTCGACCGCGTATCTCTTCTAGAGTCCCCAGCGGATCAACACCCGAGCAGTCCAACCGGGTATCTCCTCTCCATACATCCCGGGGCTCGACGCCGTACAGGTCCAACCGGCCATCTCTTCTCCATACATCGCGGGGCTCGACGCCGTGCCGGTCCAACCGGCCATCTCTTCTCCATGATGCCCTGGGCTCGATGCCCCAGCGGTCTAAGCGGGCATCTTTTCTAGAGGTCCCCGAGAATCAACGCTCTAGCGGTCCGACCGGCTATCTCTTCTTCGTGCCTTCCGGGGTTCGACGCCATACCGGTCCAAACGGTTATCTCTTCTTCATGCAACCCTGGGACCGATGCCGTACCGCTACAAGCGGGTATCTCTTCTAGACGCCCCCGGGGCTAGACGCCGTACCAGTCGAACCGGATATCTCTTCTCCATGCATCCGGGGCTCGACGCCGTGCCGGTCCAACCGGCCATTACTTCTCCATGCGTCCCTGGGCTCGTCGCCCCACCGGTCTATGCGGGTATCTCTTCTAGAGGCCCCGGGTATGAACGCCCCAGCGGTCCTACCGGAGATCTCTTCTCCATGCCTCCCGCGACTCGACGCCGTAACGGCCCAACTGGGTATCACTTCTCCATGACTCTCGGAGCTCGATGGCGTACCGGTCCAACCGATTATCTCTTTCCCATGGCTCCAAGGGCTAGACGCCATACCGGTCCAATTGCGTATCTCTCTTCCATCAGTCCCGGGGCTTGATGTCATACCAGTTGAACCAGGTATCCGTTATCTATGCCTTCCGAAGCTCGACGCCATACCTGTCCAAGCGGGTATCACTTCTGGAGGCCTTCCGGGATCACTGCTCTAGCGGTTCAAATGGATATCTCTTCTTCATGCATCCCGGGGCTCGACGCCGTACCGGTTCAATTAGTTATCTCTTCTCCATGTGTCCCGGGGCTTGACGCCCTACCGGTCCAACCGTTTATTTCTTTTAGAGGCCCCCGAGGGTTTCCGAATAAGCAATCCGACCGGGTATCCTTTCTCCATGCCTACAGGGGCTCCACGCCATACCGTCCAAGCGGGTATCCCTTATCCATGCCTCCGTACCTGTCCAACTGGGTATCTCTTATCCATGCCTCGCGGGGCTTGACGCCGTACCGGTCCAACCGAATATCCCTTATCCATGCCACCTGGGGCTCGACGCCCTACTTGTCGAACGGGGTGTGTCTTATCCCTGCCTCCCGGGTCTCGACGCCATACTGGTCGAACCGGGTATCACTTATCCATGTCTCCCGGGGCTCGACGCCGTGCCAGTAGAACCGCGTATCTCTTCTATATGCCTCCCGGGGCTCATGGCCGCACCGGTCGGAAAGTATATCTCTGCTTCATGCCTCCCGGGTCTCGATACTTTACCGGTGAAAATGGGTATCTCTTCTCCAGGCCTGCCGGTGCTCGACGCCGTAGCGGTCCAACCGGGTATCTCTTCTCCATGCATCCCGGAATATTTATCTTTCCTTCATGCCTGCCGTGTCTGAATGCCGTACCGGTCGAAATGGGTATCTCTTCTCCATGCCTGCCGGTGCTCGAGACTGTAGCGGTCCAACCGGGTATCTCTTCTCCATGCCTCCCGGGGCTCGATGCCGTACCGCTCCAAGCGGGTATCTCTTCTAGACGCCCCCGGGGCTCGACGCCGTGCCAGTCCAACCGTGCATCTCTGCTCCATGCATTCCAGGGCTCGACGCCGTACCGGTCTAAACGGGTATTTCTTCTCAATTCCTTCCTGTGATTGACACCGTACCGGTCCAACCGGGTATCTTTTCTCTATGCCTCCCGGGGCTCGATGCCGTATTGGTTCAAAAGGGTATCTATTCTCCATGCCTCACTGTGCTGGACGACGTAGCGGCCCAACCAGGTATCCCTTCTCCTTGCCGCCCGGGGCTCGACGCCGTGCCAGTCGAAATGGGAATCACTTCTCCATTCCTCCCTGTGCTCGACGCGCTGGCGGTTCAATCGTGCATCTCTTCTCCATCCATACCAGGCTCGGCGCCGTAGCGCTCCAACTGGGTTTCTCTTCTTCATGTCTCATTGTGCTCGACGCTGTAGTGGTCCAACAGGGTATCTGTTCTTCATGGGCCCTGGGGCTTTATACCATACCGCTCCTACCGGGTATCTTTCTAGACGCCTCCCGGGGCTCGACGCCGTGGCGGTCCAAACGTGTATCTCTTCGCCGTGCATCCCAGGGCTCGACGCCCTTCCGGTCCCAACCGGTATCTCTTCTCCATTCCTCCCTGTGCTTGATGCCGTAGCGGTCTAACCGCGTATCTCTTCTCCATGCCACTCGGGGCTCGATTCCGTACCTGTCCAGATGGGTACTTGTTCTCCATGCCCCTCTATTCTCGACGTCGTAGCGGTCCAACCGGGTATCTCTTCTCCATGCCTCCCGGGCTCGATGCCATACCGGTCCAAATCGGTATCTCTTCTCCGTGCCTCCGTGTGCTCGACGCCGTAGCGGTCCAAGCGGATATATCTTTTCCATGCCTCCGGGGCTCGACGCCTTGCCGGTCCAACAGTGTATTTCTTCTCCAAGCTTCCCAGGGCTCGACGCTGTACCGGTCCAAACGGGTATATCTTCTCGATGCCTCCCTGTGCTTGACGCCGTAGCGGTCCAAACGGGTATCTATTCTCCATGCCTCCCGAGCTCGATGACGTACCGGTCCAAATGGGTATCTCTTTCCATGCCTTCTTGTGCCCGACGCCGAAGCAATCCAACCCGATATTTCTTCTCCATGCCCCCGGGGCTCAACGACGTGCCTGTCCAGCCATGTATCTCTTCTCCAGGCATCTCAGGGTTCGACGCCGTACCGGTTGAAATGGGTGTCTCTTCTCCATGCCTCCCTGTGCTCGATGCTGTTGCGGTCCAAGCAGGTATCTCTTCTCTATGCCTACCGGGGCTTGATGCCGTACCGCTCCAAGCGAGTATGTCTTCTAGACGACCACCGGGCTCAGCGCCATGCCGGTCCAACCATGTACCTCTTCACCATGCATCCCAGGGCTTGACACCCTAGTGGTCAAACCGGGTATCTATTCTCCATGGCTCCCGAGGCGCGGCGCAGTCGCGGTCAAACCAGGCATTCATTTTCCTGGCCTCCCGGGTCTCTAAACCACAGCGCTCTAACCAGGCATCTGTCCTCCAGGCCTCCCGCGGCTTGACGCCATGCCGGTCCAACCGTGTATCTCTTCTCCAGCAT
>JAZHYW010048236.1:0-92415 GCA_037355805.1 Ixodes ricinus | reverse complement strand
GGGAGGGTGGCGTGTCGAGAAGGTTCTGGTGATGTTTACAACTAATTAAAAAAAAGAATGGATTCAAGACAGAGTAGAACAAAAGAATAATTGTTTAAAGTTTTGTGAAACTTACTTAAATGAACTCTTAAAACCTAAACTTTTGTTTTCATTCGCCGAATTATCGTGGTGTCAGAAGACTACACAATTAATCATTTTCTACAACGTTACGTATATTTTCAATAAAGTAGAAAAAAAACAAGCGTTACCGCTTGAAATTAAGACCGAAACTGGACTGGGAGGATGAAGAAATACAGTGTTGCCAAAAGTCACAAAACTGTGCAACGTTGTTTTTTTTTATAAATTTATTTGTTTTTTTTTGGAAGCCACGAAGAAGTAGTATCGGATTTTGTTTGTATTTTTAATATTGAGTACGTGCCCTCAATGACCCCCGACTTTATATTTGGTGGTTGTGTCTAAACCATAGAAAACGTCACGTGACCACGGAAACGAGAGTGAGGGCGACTAAAACCGGCCAGTTCTCGATCGTCAGTTTTCTGGCGGAAAGAAAACGAATTTTGAGTCGCAAATTGTGTTCTTGGTAGTTTGGCAAACTTTAACCTGAAAGTTAAAAATAAGGCGCTAAATTAATCCGCTCTAAACATTGGACGATTTAGAAATGACCACTCAAAAATGCTAAGATGACAGACTTCGTAATTATTGTGATGTTTTACGCTTTGATCTAATACTTGCAAGGGTCACTGATTGGGTTAGTTTTAGGAGTAAACTGGCTAGAGCTGTTACATCTCCCTGCTATAAATACAAACCTGCTTTCGCTCAACTATCGCGGAACTTTAACCCAGCAAGAACGCTTTTTTCGTCATTTATTTTTGGCTTTTCGGTTCGGCAACTTTATTATAAGCGCAATGTCCTGTGGCACCTCATTGCCTGCCAATCCTCGCAGGCTGCAGTCTGGGGCTCATCCTCGTATCTCGCTCGAGTTCTTCGTTGATCGGGGATTACATGGAGATCGCCTCCAGTTGAGCACAGCAGACAGATCGCCGCCACCGCCACTCGTTATAAGGAGGTCAGCTCTAATCTCTCCGATGGGGATCACGGGGCTCAGGCATATTGAGTCGTCGGACCGCGTTGATCCATAAATATCGTATATCGGGCCCGTCCGCGAGTCCTCGAGGCGGAATATAGTGTCTTTACCCCGTGTCATTCGAGAGGTCTTCGGTATATATAATAATTGCGACTAACACTGATTAACGACTCGCAACTCCGCGAGGCTCATCTTTCAGAAAGACCCTCCAAGGGGAGGCACGGCGTCCGTGTAACTGCAGAAACAGTATCGCTAAAATGTATAAGCTAGATATGAGTTGCTCTTTGCTTTCGTGTTATCGTATTTCTTTGTTTTGTGGGCGCGTTGTGAATTGGACGCGTTGTGAACTGGTCGCTACCGGGGTATTCACAAGGGGGAGATATTCCTCCCTTTGCTCCCCGAGATGCGTATCACGTGGTAACCACGTCACGCCTTTGCGCGGTGGCGTGCTGACGTAGATATACCAGGGGCAGGGGGAGCTTTTTGTTCGGGCTGCACAAACAGTCCCCGCCTTGGTGGAGATCTTTTCGCAATCGGCGGTGTATTGTTCGCTTGTCTGGCGACTTTACAGATTTTGCTCTGCGGGAGACCGCCGGTGGAATCGGTATCGCCTAACTTGTGGCTTTTGCCGTTGCGCATGTCGTTTGAGGCCCCTAAGAAGTCTTCGATATTTATCAATGCCGTCCTCAAGCCGCTCCTCATGCAACTGGTTTTGAACCCTAGGTTTTTTTATGTGTTGCATTTATCCCTCTATGGTTATATATTTTTTTTTTAATCAGAAACCAGTTTATCGTCTTCTGGATCTAGCATAGCTGCTGCCATAATCGCGAATCGCGGTTTCATGTACGCCTCAATTTTTCCACTCTCGTTAGCGCGCACCGATCCCTCTTGTGGAGAGTGCGACGGCTAAATGCGTCTGATAACAATGGCATCACCCTCGGCTCCCCATATTCCCACAGTTCGTGTGAGTGCTGGCGTCGGAGAAGGAGGCCATCTGGTTCCGCCGATCACAGACGTGACGCACATCCCTCTCCCAAAACACGACAAGCCCAAGCACATCGTGGTTTTGTTTCTTATTCGCCATTGATGCTTTGTTCAGAGGAACTGTGGGGGAGGAGGAGATTAGAGCTCGCGGAAACTTTAGAGCACCGAGCTCAGTTTGAAATAAGTGGGTAGATGCAAAAAAAGGATAGCCAGCTGCATTTGTCTTTATCATGGTATATTACATAGATATTTTTTGAGTGGTTCTCTATAGCTAGATATATATACCAGGTATTCTATTTTAATTCGAACCGACTTATTCGAAAACAAAAATCCGTAAAAGATGCGCGAATACAGTTTGGGCAAGTGAGATATGCGGCCAGGTGGACATCATAAAAGTGGCTAATCTTTGCGATAAGTCGAATAATTAACTTTTTAATTAGTAAAAATAAATATATGGTTTTAATTAAAACATGCTAAGCATAATCGAAAACCGCTACATCAGTCAATTTCAGAACGACTTGAAGCTCGCGGGAAACACGGGAGAGCGCCAAAATTACAACTCGTGCAGCAGGCGCAAAGCTGGCAGTGGCAAAACGCGGATGATTAGATTAGCATCGCGTTCCGCCACTGCTACAAATGCTATTTCGATGCAGTTTTAGATATTCAGTTTCTCCTGATTAGTAACCGTCTGAAGTTTAGTACACAGAAGTGAGTCTGCAAACAGCCTAACATGCACAACGTCATCACCAAGTAGGTTGTTTACAAACACAAAAATAGCATTGGGCCCAACAAGGGATCCATGGGGGACACCTGATGGTACACCAAGCACATCTCAGTAGCTTTTTTTTAATTATGGCTGGGCAATTGATCGATTAGCCTTACGATTATTAGAGTAAAACTCTATAGCGATCAATTTTTTAACCGGTTAATCGGTTGCCTTTGACAGAGCAGAAAGATTCCTGGAGAATCTTCGTACTCCTCGCGTTCCTCGCGCTACCGCTTCTTTTCTCGTCGGGTTCGTAAACCATGTTTCGGCTCCTCGCCGCTACAAAAGCTGTGCGCTGACGACCAGGTTTCCCGAGAAACGCTCTCTGCTACCAGATTAGCGCGCTCCAAATCTGCGACCGGGCACTTTAGGGCTTCGTCGTCGAACTGCCAGGCTTTGTGAGTATAGAGGAGGCTATGGTTCTGAGACACTGTTGAGTTGTCCCCTCGCTTTGTGTCGGGTGTCGCGGGATTGTATAGTATTGCATAATAACGTAGATTGTATTACTGAGGCTGCTCTACGTTTTAACGAAAAGGCAACTATCTCATTTCTTACGGTCTTGGCAGTGCTTTGGCGAAAAACGTTTCGAGTGTATTTACCTAAAAATTTCTCTCCGCCGGGCGATGCTCATCGGGTATTCGTAGCATATTCGCTCCATGAAGTTCACGCTTTTGGCCACTCTAGCAGAAGCCAATTCCGAACAAACGGAGGAAGTTTGAGCAGTTGAAAACAGGTAGAACCAGCCACTGAGGGTGACAAACTGCGCACGAATTTCGCGATAGAACCGTAAGGTTGTGAAATCGATTTTAGAGCCCTTTTTCTTTTGACGCCAGGAAACTCGCGGGAGACCGGTGGCCAAGTGTGTTAACACACCACAGCATGGAGCGCGTAGAGCAAAAGCTCGTGTTTGAGAACCCAGGGATCCTGGGTTCGATCCCCACCCCTGCCCGTTTCGATCTGGATGAGCATCGTACCGGCATACGGTCGCTATCACTGCTACGTGATGCATGTTAAGCACCCCAGGCTAGCGGTTGTACTGCACTGGCTAAATTTCTCATCTACATTGAGGCTGACTAACTTCCGCTCCTTTAAATACTGTAAACGACTTACTTTTCGCGAGCTCAATATTTCGCGATTTAGGTCAAAGCTGAAATTTTGGAATAATTCACGAGTTCTACTTTTCGCGACGCGGTGGGATCTCAATATAGATTCCAATGTGCTTACATTTTACCAGAAATGTTCGCAGGACCAATTGTTTGGGAATTGTAGGCGATTCGCGAAAATTAGATCCTCGCGAAAATTAAGTTGTTTGCAGTATGCGCGCAACACAATTAATTCGAGAAAACTGGCGCCTGCAGCTAGCGCTCCTGGAAAAGAACGTAGTGCAAAGAACACAACTTGCCGTGACCGCAGGATGTCTGGACTGAGTAGATGAATCGATTTCGAACGCGGTCGAATACAAAGACACAAAAGAGAAGAAAGGGCGGCGGCGAGTCCTATAATAGAATCGGGGACGAGAGGGAAAGGCGAACACGACCGAAGAGAGAGACGACCAAGAAAGAGCCGAGGAACAAGACGGTCTGGAGAGGCGCACGCAATCTGGGTGATGTAATCCGGGACTCGGTTGTATTCCGATTATCGGAGTCCGGGAAACGGACGTTGATTCGAGATTTCGATCGCGCGAGCGGCTTTGGGAATGCCCATGTGGGAGCCTGCTCAATTTAGCGCAGTCCTTGCATCTTTCGCGCGTGAATGCGTGCCCACGTCGCTGCGTCAATGTTCCGCGCAACTTCTAACTGATCGTTCTACGAAGCAGCGGGGCAGGAACGACAATCGAGCTGCCATGTCTATGGTGTCAGCACTCGCCCGACTGCCCGATCGGCCATGTCTTTTTTTTTTTTCATCTTCAATAACATGCTGGGTTGGCTTGCTACCAATACAGCCGCTCTGTCCTAAGAAAAGTAGCGCCATTTATTGTTGTGCAAATTCTCGAGGTACGAGCCGCGCGCCACTTCTGGGAAGAGCATGGCGTCTGAAATCTAGCTCAGTGCTGCGCTGTGCCGCCATGATCCTCCCTAGGGCTGCACGTTGCACGTGCCTCGTGCATCGAGGCACCTTGCGCTACTTTTGAAACATTACGGGGCTTTAGCTACAATAAGCGTCTCATCTGAGACTGTGAAAGAAAGCACAGCCGAACCTAACGCACGAGCGCAATGACACGTAGAGTCGACCCTCATTCGCCCGCGCGCCCAAGGCTTGGCAGGCTTTCCACAGTCTAATCCATGGTGGGAGATGCATATAGATGTGGAAGCATAGCACGCCGAACGCTGCGACGCGATCGACCAGATAAAACGGTCCTACTGACGCGCTCCCGAGGAGACTGACAGCGCCTCCGCCGTCCAGACGGCGCAATTAAAAGAGAGAAAACGAAGTGTTTCCTTTATGGCACCCGGGCACCCGTTCTTTATGCTTGGAACGTCTGCTCTGATCGTGACGGATTCTGGAATGAACACCGCGCAACGGATCTCTCTGCCTCAACTCGTTCACAAAACTGTTATTACGGCCGTTGCGGCATGAAACTAGGTAAGGGGCGAAGCACCATCGAAGAAAAAATATGGTGCAAGTGTGAAGTTCTTGGTGATGTGTTACGCTCAAAAGCTGATTTATAAACCGGCATGTCTTTTATCGAGAAGCGCGGGAAGCCGGGCCCGCTATACAATGCCGATAGACGCATATCCAGGAGCCATCTGGTGGCGCCGCTTTCAACAAAGGCGAGGAGGGGACTCTAGCTTGCAGCTGCGACGTGTGGTGACGAGTATATATAGGCTGTCCCAAGTCACCCTCCATTGATCTCTATCTATACGAGCGCCAAGCGCGCCAATTCACACGACTTGGTCGTCGCGTTGTCGCCTGCCGTTGACCCCCGTTAACCCTGGCAAGATTGTTTGGCCTTATATTTTACAGAAAGAGAGCTACGCTTTGCAATTTTACAGGATAAAACCGACTTGTGAAATACACCTTTGACTAAAATTTAGATTGCTACGTGCGGGCGTCGATTTTTACGGTCCATTTTAGATCGAGCCTTGTGACTTGGAGTACCGTAAATATAGGGTGACCCAAGTCACCAGGTTCAATCTCAAATGGACCGTAAAAATCGACGCCTGCACGTAGCAACCTAAACTTTTCGTCAAAGGTGTATTTCACAAGTCGGTTTTATCTTGTAAAATTACAAAGCGTAGCGCTCTTTCTGTAAAATATAAGGCCAAACAATCTTGCCAGGGTTGACGGCAGACGGCGACTCAGACGACCCAGTTGAGTGGTGCTCGTAAACGCCCGCTTGAGTGGCTCGGCATCCCGGTAAGACAGGACAATGTCGGCAATGGCGGCTCAATCTGGCGCGTGTTTAAAGCGTCTACACCTGGCAAGCTTGCAGTTGCACGCTCTGCACACACGCTTGGCGGCCCAAAGATCCTAGTATGACGTAACAACTGGTCGGAGGTTTTTCGTGTTTTCTCACGTTTAGTTACATCTTCGAACTAAGCAAACGTGATATTCAGATTCACGGGATACAAATACGTCAGAATTCACCTTTAACTCGTTTTTTGTCAAGAAGTGTTTCAGCTTCCCTTTAATGTTCCTCTAGGTATTTCCTACCCTCATTAAGCCATACTCCCAGGTATTTGTATTTTTCTACATAGTCTATTTCAATGTCTTGTACTTTCAGCGGTTCCTTCTTTTAGTCGTTTACTCGAAACTTGTCACTAGTAAAACTCATGCCCAGCTGTCCCCTGCCTCCTCAACATATTTTTGTTAGTTCCTGTTGTGTGTCGCGGTTATCTGCCACTAGTTCGATGTCGTCTGCATGACATTAGTCCTGTAATTACTTGTATTGTATTTATTTCTCTTTTCTTAGATATAACTAACATCGATACCTAAATCGCTCTGCTCTATTTTATTAATCTTTTCGTTTCCCTCATGTATATCATAAAGGGCTGGGGTGACAGTTGACAGCCTTGGTTGAGCCGTCTTTTTATTGCTGCTGGTTGTGAAGTTTCTGCTTCCCATGTTATAACTACCTTTTGTCTGTGTACACCTGCTGAAACAACCCGACCAAATTGTCACCTAAGCTATTCCCCCAGCTGGTCCCAGTGTTTTCCGTGGTTCACGTTATCGTACGCTTCTTTGATGCTCAAATAAGCCAACCGAGGGTGCCTCAGTGTCCTTCTGTCAATAGGGATCATGCCACCCCTTGCGCTTGAACTCATTGCACGTAATCCAGGCACACAGCCACGAGCCTGCTTGCCATCGGCTTACATTAAACGGTAATGTAGTAACGGAATAATTACATATTTTCTAGAGTAATTTTAATGTAATTCCCTTACATTTTTTACGTAACGGATTCCTTGTAATCCGTTACATTTTTTCCGAACCAGCCCCCCCCCCCCCCTTTCTAAAGAGAAGGTCGTTTTCATTTTGGTAAAGTTGAGCGCAGTGACACTCCAAAGGGAGGCTTGGCACTTTTCAGTTCCGCAAAGCTTTTTTTTTTTGCAACACCAAGCCCCTGAATCGTTTTTTTTAGACCCTAACAACAATGTAAAAAAATCCAAATAAATATTTCCACAAAAAAAAAAAGGTGGGGGAAGTTATATCCGCTTTTTTTAGTCTCTGTTTTTTCTTTGCGATCGAAGGCGGGGAGAGGAGGACACCAAGTGATTGTGTGCCTCTTCGAGAAGCTCGAGGCGCTCGAGGTGGTAAGTGCACAGACAAGAATTAATAATGTCCTTCTCGGTTATAGTGACTACGACCATTTTCATAATGTCACAACAGGAGAAAACGCTCCGTCTACCCTAAAATCCCCTAAAAGAGATGTGATAATATATGCGAAGGTGTTATTGTCACAAGCATCCTCGTTGGTCGATGCACACTTATCATCCTCTCTTAGAAAACAGGATGTATTTTTTTCTGCTTCTTTCACCTAATTTGACCGTCTTAAAAGCTACTTACTTTTTTGTAGTCCAACTTCTAGGGTTGGCCCACTTTATTTGGGAATCCCAGCCAGGTTATCTGCATCTCAGTTACCCTTTTTGTGAGTCAGCTTTTTGCGAGCACTTCGAAAATGATAATAGTCTTTTCTTCTTCCTGTTTTTACCCCAGCAGGACGCATCTTATTCCAAGCACATATTGTTACAAATAAGACATAATGGTGGCTGACGGTGACTTAAGGAAAGAGTGAAACTCATGAGTGGGGCCATAGCGTCGCTTAGTTCTCTGCCTTTCGCTGCCCGTGGCATCAGCGGACATCTATCTGAAGAATACCGGAGTAAACTGCAGTCGGTCCGTTCTCCGTGCGTTTTTGAACGGCACCAAGAAAGGCACACATGGAAAACGTGCGTTTACATTTCCTTGTTTTAACAAACGTTCCAATTAATCGTTGTCATAAGTGTCCTGTTTTTTTTTTCTCGATTACTAATATTTAAATATTGGAAACTTTTTCTTATTCACCAACGTCTCAACCGAGGCTCAACCTGTTCAGAACCAAAGGAAGAAGAATATCGAGCCAAACCTTATTTATTATCAGCTTCCTGTTACCAACTCTACTAAAACTCTCGAATAGCAGGCAACGGATGCAACGACTAAGCTTTGCTCTATCTTCGAGCTAAATAGTACTTCCGTTGCTTCGCTGAAAAAGCTCAATGCAGAGCATGAAACATTCGTGAGGCACAATATGGCACTCCCATCCAGCGCCTCAGTTCAAAGGGTGTTCAGCGTAGCAGTGAACATATTGAGTAAGAAATAACGCAAAATGTCTGACGAGACTTTCGAGAGTCAGCTGTTGCTTAAAAACTCAAGGTCAATAAATGGAACACGTAGCAGCATTAAGAACTTGAATAACCTTCTTCCCTTTGTTTCTTAATTGAGGAAAATAATGTAGAAAGTAACGCCACGAAAGTAACGGATTACTTTTGGGGGTAACGGTCACTTACTTTCATGGGAGAGTAATTGTAATTGTAATAAATTACAATTTAGTCTCGAGTAATTGTAATTGTAATTCCTTACTATTTTTCAGTAACGTGTACAAGTCTGTTGGTAGTACCCGATGCCGGCAGCACGCTCTCCCGGGGAAAATACAAAAATATTTTCGAAAACAAAAATGTCGCCATAGCACAGTCATCGCCACAAACGCGTGCCGGGACACGCTCTTTCACGCGCTTCTGAACAAAAAAATGAAAATTAAACGTGTGGGACAAAAATGGCCAGATGTCTCCACCCAAAGCAAAACGCACATGAAGGCACTCTAAGCTAACCATATGGTTCTATAAGCTCTTTTATTAGCTATATCTAGACATTAAATGATGACAAAATGGTTATTTTATGGCCTTCTGTCTTTTCGAAATCCAATTTACAGCTCGCCCATAATTTTCATTCCTCTGCCCCTTGCTTCATTCTTTGATTTCCTATCTGCGTAGCTAATCTGTATAAAACTGATGTTAGTGTTATCACTGGCTTTTACCAGGTTGGTGCCTAAATAATTATGGCCAGCTATATGAAGCTTTATCTGAAATCGCTGAAAACGCTTTTGAGTCTTCCATAAATGTTGAAAAAGTCCACGATGGAGCAAACATATATCATGACAGCTTCCTGACACTGCCCCTCAAGCTGAAAAAATGACAATTTTGAATCATAGAACCATCCCCCATGACGCCCACTCTGCGCAAAACACCAAAATGGCGTCGCCCACAAGAAAATACGAGAGCGGAGTGCCGCTCGTTTAAGCTTACCTAATGGCCCTCTGCACTTGTCACCTCAAGAAAAAACAAAACGCAAGTTTTGGGAAATTGTTCCTATGCCGCGCGAAGGAGTTTTCATAAGTAGAGCCCCGCGTATTTGAGGTATACCCGCGGATCATCCGCGGATATCTGCAGTCAGCTAGCGGATACAGACGAAAATTAATCAGATTTAGCGTATGTGGATCGGATGCGAATAAGGATTGGATGTGGATATCCGCGGGTACGGATCCCCATTTTCGACGAGGCGGCCCATAAACGTGTGCGATCGCCAAGTGTAGTTTGAATAAGTGAGCGATACCATGGAGTGCATCATCAAATGTTTTGCGGGAGCAAATTACTGTCTTCAAAAAAAGTGCCAATCGGAACGAAAATTGTTTTTACGCCACACAAAAACCTGATACTGACCAAGGATCGCTATAAAATGTTCTATCGCGCAAAAATGCTGTCCCTGAAAAAGTACAAAACAAAAAGGGCAGGGGCATTAATCTTCTCGGGAATGCGTGTTCTTGTTTGGCAGGGACAGAATGAAAAACGTGCTTCGAGCGAAGAAAACCCAAAACGTACAAGCCAGAAGAATGTATATAAGCTTCCTCGACAAATAAAACATGGCGTGTGTGTGCGTTTTTTTGTTTTGTTTTTCTCTTTTTCGGCAGTCGGTCAAGCATGTGGTGCAGTGCACGCAGATTCGGGTTTGTGCTTAAAACTAAAACTGATGTTGCCATTATTGGATATTGTGATATTTTCCAATTGGTGCACCCGCGTCTTGCCACCCAAATACGACTTCTTCGCTACGGTGTGTGACCGCCTTATTTCTCTCACTTTTTAATTGTTGAACCGAAATAAAATTGTACAATATTATTAGTCCGGTCTTTATTAATTTTAATGTTTAGAAAATACGCGTCTGCCTGAAATGAATGGTACGAAGCAAATAGATAATATATATTATTATGTCTTAAAATATTAAGGTGGGCTAGTTGGTTTAACATAATGATTTAAGAAGCGCAAGGACAGACACGGACATGAAGTAGACAGGACAGCGCTTCTCTCCTTTATTTTTTCTATTAAAACCCAAGTTGTGAGTATAGCGCTGTCCTGTCTACTTCATGTCCGTGTCTGTCCTTTGCGCTTCTTAAATTTTTATATTAATATGTCCTTTTTTGACGGCATCTTCTGGGCAGAGTTTCGCTGACTTCGAGAACGATCTCATAACTCGATCATCTTTCTAGCAACGCGTAATGCGAGATATGATCGCTTTTTTCTTTTTAACGCTTGATTTTATGATGTTACCTAAACGTGCGAATTGAGGGCCGGATGCTGTTCTGAATTTAGCGCAGGCGGTTCAAATGCGGATAAATAATTTAAAAAAATATTACAGATGTGGTTCGATCGCGGATAAAAAATGTGCGGATGCAGATCGGATGCTGAGGATAAAACTGTTGTCCGCGCAGGGCTCTACATGTACGATTTGTTTATCGGAGCAAGACTCAATGCCTTTGGGGTTGAAACGCGAACGTCTGGATAAAATAACATACACCTGGCGTAAAATGAACCTACATATATATTATAAACTCTCCGCATCAAGGGGAAAATTATTAATGCCCCGCGAAGATCCCTCATCTGTGACTGCGGTTCTTGAGGTGGAAACAAATGTAGTATTCCCATTTCGGAAGGAACAAACGGTTCGGTGTCTGGTTAAAAAAAGGAAACATTTCCAACGTAAGTTTATATAACTTATTTCTCGCGAAGAAGGCTGTAGGTAAACGAGGCTCTCGCTCACTGCATGCAAGGTGGCAACTCTGTGCTGGTAGCACGCACTCTCGACCCCAGGGGTGTTGGTTACTCCGCGCATACGCGCTCCACGTTCCTGCATGCCCCCCCCCCCCCCCCCACAAAAAAAAAAAAAAGAGCAAGTAAAGTGGGATTTTTGAGGAAGAGATGACTTTCAGACCCTTGCAGCTAATTGTTAAACTGCTACCCAGCGAGCTTTAAATGATCCAATTCGAAGCGCACGGCGACGTGCGGCACAATTTGCGAGCATACGGACGCCGCAGCTCCCCTCTCTCTGACGGTCGTCCTCGGCCCGTTATCGATTCGCTTTTAATTCTCTGGTACACGCATGCGCCCCGGGGGAAACTTCTTTCGGGCGCATTGGAGCCAGACACACCACTTATGTCTAGGTGATGCTGAAAGCCCAGGAGACCTTTTTTGTTTTTGTTTTCTATTCTGATAGAGCCGGGACTTCTTCCCCCGCGCGAGTGGTGTGGAGAGTAGGTGGAGAAAGATTCAGAGCTTTTTTGGCTACTGAGGGACGTGCTTTCATTGTGTTGGCGTTTTCTGTGAACAAAGACAAAAAAAGGAAGGAAGAATTGCATTTTTATATAAAGAGAGACACTGAGTTTGTTTCTCCTTGGGAAAGATGAAACTGTGCCTAAAAATATCAAGGTGAAATATTAAGATGGGCTAGTGGAATAAGCATTATGAACAAGAAAATAACGCAAAGCACAGAGAAGGACAAGTACACGAAGGTGCGACTAGCCAACACCACCTAGAAGAATGAAAGCCTCACATGACCTCCTTCCTTCATGAAACGTCATCAGAGTCGGATGGCGCTAACTCGGCGATTGGGCCCGGCCCGACCTTCAACGCGCTGATTGGACACGAGCCCCAGCCGAACACTGACGCAGCATTCGTGGCCAATCTCACGCCTCGATCGATCTGACCGTGATGACGCGTGCGGAGGCCTTCTGTCAAGGCGGTGTTGGACTAGCCCTAGTCCTGTGCTTTCTGGTTTCCTATTTTCCTGCCCTTCGCGATATATATATATTTTTTAATAGCAACATGAAGTAGGTGAAAACTCGCGCGGTGCCAGTATGCGAAGTATCGCGCGCAGTGTCATGATGTGGTGCGATTGCCCGAGTCAATGAATTGTTGATTCGTCGCAGCTTGTTTGTTATTGGGCGCTCTGTTCTCATTTGAGGCCGTTAGATAAAACTTCCCGGATGGGTATAAAAACTACTTCTTATGTAATTACAAACGTAGTAAGATACCTCACTCAAAAATGAGCACCGAATGGGTATAATTCTAGGTATATTCGTTTGCAGACCGAAGTGAACCTTCGCCACGCGAGCGGCGCTCCGCCACTGATGAAAAGCCGTCGAAGCTCACGCGCGAGGGTCTTAGGATCGCAGCGCTGGCGATAACGATCATTAAATATCTGTGTTTCGCTAAACCAGAGTGTTGTCTCACTCTCCCAGACGGGTGGCAGCGAAAAAATTACCACAACCGAAAACCTAAAAAAAAAAAAATTGTAAACTCTTACGCACCTCATAAGGCGTGAAGTCGGAGCCGCTGAGGTCTCATTTTGGAGGAAATGAATTGAACGAAAGGTAAAGGTGCGAGAGCGAACAATAAAATACGCGTAGGCCTTTCGGATTAAACCGAGTAACACACCGAACAAAAATTACATAGCGTTGTGGGACCATTGACGGTGTACAGAGGAATTCCAGCTGTTTCAGGAAGAGGGGAACGTGTTTTCGTACGTCACTTCGGTACGAATAGTCACACGTGTTAAACGAAAAGCGCCGAATAAACGGGGACAAAGAAGGAGACAAGACGAAGTCCACTTTGAAATGAAGGTTTATTGAAACAAACATATATTATTAATAACATCTTTCTGGCTATGCGTTTTGAAAGTAGAACTCTGTATCTGTCGGGTGCATTGATTGGGCAGTAACGCACTGCGTTGCCCTCGCGTTCTGATACATAAGGCATCGTAAAATTTGAAGGCCGTTTTATCCGCGTATCTCCTGGCATTCGTGCCAATTCTGGGCCACATGGGCGCCTATCACAGTGCACTGCGAGATTGCCCGCCAGAGACTGTATTTCTGACCATGCATGTTAGCTTGCTTTGAGAGATTCAGTGTTAGTACAAACATCCACTTTTGTCTAAACTCGCGCATATTTTTTTCGGAAATGTTTCAGTTGTTAGATGGGAACTTAAAAGGCGCACATAGTATGCAGTCTCAAAACCAACAAACGCGCTACATTGAGTTGTTCCTCCCCATGCAAAAGGAGCCCTTGGGTATTTTGTACAATACCATACGAGCGACGGTGGGCTTTAAAAAAATAAAAAAAAGATCAGCATCTTTTTTTTTTATAGTATATAGAATGAGGTAAATGCCACGCATAGAAATCGGTACCAGTCCCGCGACTCCATTCACCTCCCGTCTTTATTCAGACTTGGCTTTGAGCGAGATTCTTTTCAAACCAACAGAGCGAAATGATCTCGTAGTCTCAAAAGAGTTCTATCGTGTGCGAGGTGCGCTCTTGCTCAATGGCATTGAATGACTGCCATAGAACATTCGAAATGGTAGCCGCGAGGCCTCCTACTTTTTGTATTGTGTTTACCAAGAGAACATGAAATAAAATACCGAAATAGAAAACTCACCGTCTTTGAGGATGGCTAATGCTAAACTCGGCATTTCGAAAAAAATAAATTGATAGTTATGAGCAAAAATAAGCTCGTCGCGCTCGCGAACTCCGCGGCCAAAAGCTTTGCTGTGATCGGCATTCAATATTAGTCAAACGTTACGTATGATGTGTTTAGTTCGATTGATTTTGCACTTTAAGAATGGAAATGAGAGTCGTGCAAGACTAGGAACTTTGATGGTGTTGGTTATAAGAATTCAATTACTTCAATCTTCCTAAATATATATATATATATATATATATATATATATATATATATATATATATATATATATATTACGTCATTAATCTCTTATTTGTAGGTCAGATGACAAGTAGCCAAGATTATAACTCCTGACGTCACGGCAATGCAAATTCTGACCGTGACGTCATAGACGGAAGCCATAAGAGGGCGTGGCGTGTCCCCGAGCATTCGATTATTGCTCAGAGGGCCAATGAGATCCCTGCGTTAGCCGTTAAAAAGGACGGATAACAATCAGGCAGAAAGAAGCGTGAAAATATCGAGACACGCCTCGAATTCCGTAAGAACACACGCAAAAAAAAAAATTTGAAACAGTTTAGATGGAAAGAGAATGTTATAAAACGAATTTACAACGAAGAAGAAAAAATAGAGCTATACTGACGGCGCAAAACGAATTTGTAGTTGGCCCAGCGGGAGCCGCCGCGGGTCACGTGGTAGACCTGTGCGCCGTCAAGCGGCGCCGCCGCCGCCTCAAAGTCACGCCGCCACCGCACGCGTCGCTGAGCGTGGTGCGCCGCCGGTTCGAGGCGTTTCTCCAGACCGCCGCCGTCGCCGTCGCCGCGAAGTTGGTCTGCTCCGGGGCGCTGCCGCCGTCATCTGACCGTCGCACAAGTCTTTCACGTCTGCTTGCGCTTTTCCGGGAGCTGTCTTTGGCTCGAAAAGTTACTTATTAATCTTCGTTTTTTGTTGCACTTTAAATGAAGATGAATAAGCAACTGTTTGACACCATAGGAAGCTTCCGAAAAAGCGCAAGCACCATGTGAAAAATAGCGGCCAGTCACGTGATAAATAGCGGCCACTTCTCCGCGGCGCCAACTACAAAACCGTATCCCGCCGTAAATATTGCTCTAATTTTTTTCTTTTTCGTTGTAAATTTGTTTTATGACTTTCTTTCTTCATCCAGGCTATTAAAAAAAATGCTTCTTTTTTCTTTGCATGTGTCTTTTAAGCTATCAGTGAAAATATGTAGTACTTTGTAAATAAAGAGAAATCTTTCCAGCGAATTTTAATTTAATTTCTTCGAGAGAATTGTTTCGAGATTATTGCACGCATGTTGGATGTTGTGAACTCCTCGTAGCGACGGCACGAAAAAACCTGAGCGTAAATACTGAAGTGGGCACGACAGAGAGAGAATAAGGATTTGTTTATCTCGCAGTCAGGGAGAGCTTAGGAACAGGGAGAGCCTGAACATGGTGGGCGTGGCCCACCATGTTCAGGCTTCTGACTTCGCGGTTTGTTCTTCGGCCGTCGGGGCAGTAGTAAGATGCGCGGAACTGGCCACGTGTTTCTAGAGATGTCAAAAAGTCGACGATTTTTAAACTCCGATGAATTTGTTCTAAAAGACTCGTGCGCGTTTCGTTTGTCTAAAGAAGGTTGTCACAAAAGGCTCCCTACGTGTCCTCTCTTAAGTAAGCTCTAGTGCACAAAAACAAGACAAACGGAGAGCAAAGAAACTAAAAATATTTTCTCCGTTCTTTCCTGTTTTTTTATTTCTTTATTTTTCCCAAATAAGCTACGCTTATTCTCATTATGCTCCTGTTCACCTCAAGAACCGTAGTAAAAAATCTCCGGGTTCTCTTGGACCTTTAGTAATTTTCCACTTCATGGGTCAAATTAAGATATACTATCAGGTTCATCTTAGATTAGCTTTATTTTATGCTATCAAGACGTACGCGTTTTAAACACCGGAGGCATCGTTTCCTTCTTTGTCAACCAAATCTTTGAAGAACTACTTCGCGAAGCTCGTGAATAATGCGCAAAAAGTGTATTTTTTTTTTTTGCGAGACGATTATAGCCCACTTTTATGCCTTGTTACTAAGTGGGCGCAAGTTTAAAGAAAGTAAGATGAGTCTGAAATGTAAGTGTTTTACAGGAGCGTGATGTAAATTCTCGGCCCCAATGCCTCCAATTTATGCGGGGTTGGGATAATCCGCTTATTTTTGCACGAATGGAACGACAACCCGAAGCTTTTAGTTAATTACCTTTCGAAATAATCGCACAACGCACAGTTTCTATTTCTAAGGGATATAAGTCGCTAAAAGGGTAAAACAAAAAAGACGAAAGCAAATATATTCCCTATGTTTTTTTGTTTTTTTTTAGAAAGAAGCGATTCGATACTTTCACAGGAGTGCTTTGCAATGTATTATCTTTCCGTGTGCATTGATTTCTAAGAACAACTGTATCGAACGCGGGGCGTTTTCAGAGTAAGTGCAGCTATCTGACCTAAATGTTAACAGAAAGCTTCTTTTCATCGGAAAGGTGAATTGGTATGCTTAACGTTTAAACGTGAAAGTACCGAATTAAGCGTGAAATAACGGACTCCGGCTGTTTCCTTGAGTTCGTCTGTATTCCGATCACCATTGTTTAGGCTTATCGTGGATATGAACCGCCGCGTGGTTAGCGTCTTGCAATCCCAGCAAAGTGGGTATGTCACACAAACTTCGGTAATGGTTTGTTTACACTCGCGAAGAAAATTCGCTGCCGCCGAAGAGAATTCGGTGGTGGCGGAAGAGACGAGATGTCTACATCTCTGCCACCGGTTGCCGTTTTCTCGTTTGCTCACGGAGCGGCGAGTCTGCGACGAGAAGGCGTAAGATTTATCGTCGTCTGCTACTTTCGGCAAAAGCTCGGAGTCGCTCGGAGAACGTCCAGTACGAGTAGGCATAATTCACGTTGTTGACGCAGGATCGTGCACCACCACGCTCGTCTCGCCACGTGGGAGGACCCGCGAGATGATAACCAAGTTCTACCGCAAATAAGACGAAACTACGACGATTCTGTGCATCCTACTTGGCATGTATCAGGACATAACGCGAAACCAAGAAGTAGCGGTACAACGTCGGTGGTGCTGAATAATATTACTTCCTAATGGTGATGTGTTTACGCTTGCGAGTACATCGCTGCCGCCCAAGCGGATTCCGCGGCGACAGATATCCAGATGTGTTTACATCTATTTCTGCCACCGGCGGCGGTTTTCTGGTTCGCTCTCGCAGCGTCGCGTCTTCGACGAGAAGGCGCGATATTTCCAGCTGCTCTCGGCCACCCTCGGCAAGCTTTCGGAGTCGTCCGGAGTACGTCCTGTGGGAGTAGGCAGGGCTCGTTTCGCCGCACGTGAAGACCCGCGCGAAGGTGGTGAAGTTCTACCGCAAAACAAAGACGAGACTACGACGATTCGGTGTTTCCTATTTGGTATGCAGCGGGACATGCAGCGCAAATCAAAGAAGCAGCGGGGCACCCTCGTCTGTGGTGCTTCGCCCCGCACCCCGAGTGAAAGTACGACCCCCTGTTTCAAGCGGACCTTTTCCCGCATGAATAGCTGGCCTCGTTTTGTGGATCCGCCGGTTTTCCTTCGTTCTTTCGGCGTTTCAGTGTTATGTCTTGCGTATGTAGAGGACTCTCGAGTTTGAAGAAACTGTGTTTCCTTCAAGCCGGTCGTGGTTTGAATGGTGTCGGTCTACAGCGCGTAGGACGTAGTCTCTCGTCGCAAAGTGAGGCTGTTCTATTTTATATAGAACTCAGATAAACGCCGCACAGATTATCTTTTGGCGTGAGGTACGTACGGTTTGTTATTTGAGTATACTTTTCTGGAAGAGGCGACGGGGATCGAAACGTAGACACGGGCGATCATCATGCTAGCTCCGCGATCAGGCTCAACACTTCAAAGATCACGAGCATTTATTTCCCGTGCGCCCTACTTGTTGCGTAACAAGAGACGTAGCGCACACCAAAGAAGCAGCGGTGCCGTTGACGGTGCTGATTCGTCCACTCGGCGAAAAGTCTGAGCGGGTACGCCTTCCTCGTCCTGACAAGTGAATGTTTATCGAGCCGCGAGCGACGCCATTACTACAAACAAACAGGAAGGACCGGTAGAACGCACCGCGTTCTTCCGGTCGGGGCAAGTTCCAAGTATCTTCTTATCTATCCGTAGCCTTCGAGATAGCGTCATCAATCGATAAGAACACCTAAAAACGAATCACAAAGCAAAAAACGCCATGATAATATACAGCCCCTGCGTTTTTTGACCTGTCAAGGACTATACCTGCGTTGAGAGCGTATCCGCATTCACTTTCTACGCAGCAAAAAAAAAAAAAAATCCATCTTTTTTTGTGTATTTTTTTTTCGAAAAGGGAGATGCTATCTACTCGCTCTCATCTTTTATACACGAACAATTTTTCAAATGCGCAACCCCATCTCGTTTTTCGAGGGAAAAGCGGGGAAGAGGAGGGGGCGGAGGGGGACTGGAAGGGAAGGGGGAAAGAGTAGCAGCAGATGCATTACGCCGTACCTCCGCGTTCCGAGTGTGCCACGGTCGTTGACATCGATCCGCCTCTTTTTGGCCACCATACATGGATCCGCATCTCGTACCGAAAGGGGAACCGTCATCGTTTGTCATTCGCTCCCTTTGTGTGCGTCTCGCTGATTGTTTCACCATTTGTGGGCATGCGCGCCTCTCGTTAGCGATTTTCGTGATCGAATCAGTTTTTCGCGCACAGCCCGTAGATTCGAAGAAGGCCATTTTCTCTCCGCGCTAATGATGGTACAACGGTAGATATGCGCGGTTGAGCAGAAATTCCAGCTTCGCCACTGACAATTATCCTTATGCGAACACTGTCACTCCGACGATAATGGGAATCCCCAATGAACTTGGTTTCGCTCTATTATCTCGGACCTATATATGTCGCTGAGACAATGGCTACGTTGCCTGAGGTAGACGCTGGTGCCGGATGATGTTCCGGTACTTTCTGGTAATAGAAGCGCTTCTAGCCCCACACCATGGAGAGTGTGACGCTCCTCCGAATACACTCTGAGAAATCCCTTGGCTCTATTATAGGCTAGCTAATCTCCACCGCGAAGCAATTGCCACAGTCATTCCCTGCAATCTGCGGAGCAAGATTGGCGAAGGGCGGGACTGAAAATATGTTTAGACCTAAAAAGAAAGCGAAAAGTCTAGGCTTCGGGAATGAGCAGGACGTTTCACGTGCTCACTCCACGCTGAGTTTCACAGCGCGGACTGTTTGTTTCAAGACTAAAGATATTTTCAGCCTTGTCATTGGCCGAGCATCCCTCGTAGATTTCAGGAAATATTTTGTTCCAAGTGCTTGGCTGAAAAGTTCCGAAATATTTTGGAGTGTAGCGGTTCAGCCATCACTTTCAATATAACAAACGCCGTAGTGCTGAAAGTTCTGCCCGTCACCTAAAGATGTCCAACGTGCAGCAAAGAATAGAGACGAATACTGCGTCAGCTTTCGGCTGGGATTCGTGCCCAATCAGTGAGAGCACGAATCCCAGCCGAGCGATGACGTCAGCACTAGTGTGTGTTCTCTGGTCCACGTGGGACATCCTTAGTTGATGTCGGAAAATCAGCACTGCGGCCTTATTTAGTTGTAATAAGGAAAGGTGTAGCGCGTCTTAATATTCGCCCCAAAAGTTTTGACTAGCTGACGTCGTCAAAACCGCGTCATGCTTCCGGTCACCGCGATTCTGGCGATGGCACCGCGGCGTAGTTGGATGCGGCAGGTGTTAGTTACGTCTTAGCTTGCTGGGCAGATAGATTGTTGAGAACACTTTGGCGGCCAAGGATTATAAGATGCCGCAACGACAGTGAAGCCTGGGACTGCTCGTAGGCATTGCCGGGATTCTTAGCGCCCATAGGCTTTCCCCTGAAATATATGGCTCCCCCACAGCCACGGTGGGGAAGCACTATATTCCTCATCAGAACGTCACGGTGCGTGAAGGACACCTTGTCGCACCGTGACATTTCGATGTACGGCATGTGAGGTTATTCTGGTATCGAAGACAAGGTTGACGTTGGTTTAATATTTTGTGGTTTTAGAACGCAGATAATGCGGACGGAAAGCAACACGTAGTATGCGATGAAGCTCCTTCTGTGATCGCTTCATTTATTGTGCCTTCTGACACCCTAATGATGAGAGGGAATTATTGTGCCGCCTCCGTGATGTACGAAGCGTCCGAGTCGGCACGAGCTTACGTCGGAACAGCCCCACTATTCGCCTTGCCTCGAGGTCTCCTAAGACATAGCCGCCTCTATACTCACAAAGCCTGGCAGTTCGACGATGAAGCCAGGGAGTGCCCGGTCGCAGACCTTGAGCGCGAGGATCTGATAGCACAGAGCATCAAAGAGCCATTTCTCGGGGAACCTGGACGTCAGCGCACAGATTTTGCAGCGGCGAGAACCAGAAACAGACTCGTTTGCTCGGAAGAAGTGTGTTTCGCGTAACGCCGCAGCGGGGCGCCAGTCACGTGGCTCTCCTCTCATCCGCTGTCTGCCGCTCCACCTTTTCCATTTCGGCGGCCGCTTCTCGTGGCGATCTGCCAGGCTTTGTCAGTATATAAAAGGCTATGCCTGAGATTTATCCGAAAAGATCTATTACAAGGATTGCAACAACGCGTAGCATTCATTATTCTTCGACGATTGCGTCGAATATTGTTGCCATGTCAGACACACGCCGACGGATGGGCGCTATGGGGCGTTGAACACTCAACCCTGTGCCGTGTGCCTGCATTATACCGAAGCTTAGACACGACCTCTCTGCATTCATTTCATACACATTCGTAAATACTTTGCTTGTTGACCACGTTGGAAACGAGCTGTCGGTCAGTGGCGTGCCACTGAGGAATAGCTGCGTGGCGGGATGACGTGACAGTGACGTGACAGGGCGCTAAGAGATTCTTCGAGAGTTTTGGGCACCGTTGTGAAAGGCAGAAACACAAGCGCGCGACTTCGGAAATTGCATTCCTTGTGCAGGTACTTTTGCGAAAAAAATATTTTGCAAAGTAAACCTCTTGTTTCGGGGTATCGCTTTGCATCGCACTGCGCTCATAACCAAAATATGTAGTCCCGGCAATTATTAAAAGGGTCGACCTTCGTGGTACCATTGCCTCCTTGCCTGCTAGCCTGACACGAACAAACACTAATGCACAGACAACCAAACCACGAAAAATGATTGGCTGATCGGTTTCAGTTCCCATGGCAATCGTCATTTTGGTTAATTCGAATCTACCAAGCTTCGAAAAGGTCATTAGGAAGCAGTTGTGCCAAGATCGCTGTGAAGCATAATCATATTGAAGGCGTTCTTCGTCAATATAAGCGTATTTTGCACTGTGCTTGCCATGCAATCACCACTCGTGCTTACAACCACATATCTCTTCCAATGGTATTTTTGTTTTCGCGTATTTAAAGATATGAAAATTATTTTCCAATACCACCAAGCACCGAGGCCGCATGGCGTTAATGGAGACGTTAAAGCTGAGGCCCCATGGCGACTATAAAAAACGACGATATAATCACTTGTTTGTATCGCAATTTTCAGGCTTGGTTGCTTTCTACGAATATTTGTTATATGAGAATTTATAGGACAGGAAATGGTCTTCATTTTATATAGAAAATATATGAGTACAGTAGAAATTCTGCTCGCTGAAAATATGTGTAAAGTGACGTTTTTGGCCGTACATGGTTTGGTAGCACAAATGGGCAGAGTTCAATGTTGGACCCGATTGTTTAAAATGTTTAAGAGGTGTAGATAAAGAGTGATTGCTTTGCATAGCGTGGCCCTTTTTTCACATCTATCTTTATTGAGAGCTATATTTCTTGCAATATAGGCTTCATGGGAGTAAATTCACGATCAAATTCCTCGACAATAGCTCGGTTTTCACAGCTGAAACTTGTAACAGTTATTAATGGGCAACTCCTCAAAATGTATGACAAATTTAATTAAGATCGATGCTCAGTCGTTGTTGTAAAGTCGCGCCTAAATTAATAAAAATGGCAAAAATAGGCAAACACTGATTCGTAGTACAAATGCACTGCCGTTAGCTTCCAACAGGCAAACCTATTTTAACACTATTTTGGAATTAAAAAAACAGCGCGCAAAGACGAGGACCACACAAAGAAGTGACACGGATGCAGCGTGTCCGTGTCATATCGTGTCCTTCTTTTAATTTTCCGTTTAGTGTTCTGAACAACAAAAATGAGATGCAGAGAAATATGCACATTCTTTAGACACAAGCGGAAATTTTACTATATCTATTTTACCACCTTAAATATTACGTTAGTGTAAACAAGATAGATTATTATCGCATGGACAAATAGCAGCTTCCGATTTCAGTAAACATTGCTGAGTTTTGTCTAAAGTCAGCAAGAAACATTGCAGGATCTTTTTGGAGCATTTATGGCCGATCGTGCTATCTGTTGAGTTGTGGCGAAAATGAAAGAACTACTTGTTTGGGAAAATACCGAGGATGGCGTTGATTTTTCCATGACATATAGACGCTTTTAAACAATTGTGCAGTGGCGTAGCAATTATTGACCTTTGCTTACTTCTTTTCTCTCATTTTGTACGCTTCACGCCATTCCATGGTCGCGAGACAGGTTATTGAGTTCTATATACAACAGCATTACGTCCAAAAAGGTGTCTTGGGGCTTTTCGTTATTACCCATTTTCGCGGCTGGGCATCTCAGTGAGGTAACCAGAGCAAGTTGCTGCGACTCAAATCCTAACGCTCTGGAAAATTGTCTATTAAAACCTTTAAGGTACGTCGATACCCAACGTAACGTCGACGGGCGCGGCGTAGCACAGCGCGCACAGATACTGATTGGTCGCAGCTCTCGAGTTCCTAATTGCCGTCCAATGAAAGGCGCGCATTCTGCGCTACGCCGCGTTAACTGCGCTCAACGTCGGAGTATAAACAGCCCTTTACTCGCGAACTGCGCTACCAAAAGCGTTGCACGATGGGCTAAACCAGAGGCTAAACCGTCCTTAGGTCGTCTTTCTTTTGATTACTTAGGCTTTCATTTTTTGAAACAAAGGTAATGTCAGACGATCAACTTTAACGGTGTCAGTTTAATAATGCAACAACTCCAAGCCTCCACTGTGATTTTTACACCCACAATGACCTCTTGTCCTCTGCAACCAACGATAAGCAGCCAGGATCACAACTCATAAAGTTTCCTCTTGCTTTCTTTTTCGTTCTTGCGAGTTTCCGCAATTAGTGTTATCGGTGCTGCCCTGCTAGGTTTTTCTAGGGTGCCTTCATGTGCGCTCTGCTTAGGTGAGTCATCCAGCCATTTTGTCCCACGCTATTTGCCTTTTTGTTCAGAAGCGCGTGTGAAAGAGCGTGTCCCTGCACGCGTCTGTGGCGCTGACCGTGCTATGGCAACATTTTGTTTTCGTCGATTTCCTTGTATTTCCCCGTGACGCGCGTGCTGCTCTGGCATCGGGTACTACAAAGGGTGGCATCACCCCTAAGCGAAGGACATTAAGGCACCCTAGGTTTTTCTATGGCCGGGCTGGAGAGTGCCTTTCCTTGCGGCTTTCATTCTCGCCTAATAGCAATGGTACTTTTTCTTTAGCGTGGTGGGGGTGCTCAGAGCCGGGGTGCTGTGACACGACCTTGCTCCAACACTGCCTGAGCCATCCTGAACAAGTGTTCCCCAATCACAGCGATAAAAAATGCGTACCAATATGCTTATGTGAAATGACTGTAGTGAGGCGATTGAAATATATTTCGGAATAGGATAATTAGGCGCTTGTCTATAGAATCTCGTTCTTGGGGAGATGAGGGTGAAGACTTGTTCTGCACAAGTCCCTGCAGCCAGGCGGCCTCACGACTTGCGTCTTTTATTGCTCTAGGACCTTCTTAAACTCAGCCCGGAGCAAAGAGACCAACACGGTGAGGTGGATGGGCCTCCCAAAGGAATTTGTAGGAAGGGTATATTTGAAGCAACTCATTCGAGCTGCGGCAGCAGGGAGCAACCACTCCCCATGCAAAGGCAGTACGAGATCGCACCAGTTCTCTCTAAAGTCACTTGATAAAGTTTACGCTTACAAGTACCGCGAACCATTGTTTTGGAAACGCGCAAGTCACGTGCCACGAGTGGGTGCTCCTTCGCCAATCGCTTCCAAGGGCCACTCATTTCAGTAAGGTAAACTAGACGTGAGGTAGTGAGCGTAGCGAGCGCTTACGGACGCCGCACATCGTGCAGACGGCATGAGAGGGAGCCACTAATGCATGGCTCCTTGTAGCGCATGCATAACATAGAATTTACTGCGCTACTGGCGTTGTCGTCGTCGTCGTCGTCGTCGTCATCGTAGTCGATTCGGCATTTCACGTCACTCGACATGAGATACAGAAAACACGGGGAAACAATGTGAACTAAAGCAAGTTCGCGCTGCTAAACCGCCAAGCCAAAGCTGTTCGCCGAAGATACCTCGGAACACTAGGATCCTCCAGCCCATGCTACCACAGCGTCGCTATATCCGGGACCTTTCAACGTTCGCCGCTTCTCAGCAATGCAAGGCGCGCGTTGGCGCCTGATCCTATCAGTTCACTCTAATTTCAGTGCTGCGCCGCCATTTTGCTTGCAATGGCCGCTCGAGACACCATCCTCGTCCACTGCCGCATTGGACGCCACTTACAAGACAAACGCAAACACATCGAGGGGCTTGAGTTCACTCCTGCTTGGCTACGGTTCTTCTAAATTCCACTTGGCTTCAACACTAAACACATAACAACGTTACTAGCTTTTCTCAGTTGTGGAACTCCCATCAGTGAGGGGTACCCCCTTCCTTCACTCTCAGTCCGCCTCCGGTTGTTTGGAGCGGCACCTAGAAGTACGGTGGAAGACATCTGAATGCTGCTTCGAAACGTACGTATTTCATCCCATATAATGCACTGCAGTTACCATAGCAGCCGTCAGGCGCGGCGAATGGCGGGAGGCGAGTCGTGGTTAGGGGAGGAGGGGGGGGGTTCGCTGCTCGTGCAAGCATCGCCTGTCAGCAGTTTCATAACTGAGCTAATCTAATAACGGTGACACATAAGCAGAATAACGCAGAGGGAAGATTTCGGCCGCAAGAACCCAAGAATCGTCGACTGGAACCATACCGCCCCCGTTTCGGTTTGGATGAGCATCACACCGGCGTGCTAAATTTCTCGGCCACATTGAGACACCGCGAGGCCGGCTTGTTAGAACAGCGTCTCAGCTGAGACTGGGTGAGAGAAAGCACTGCAAAGGCTGGGGCGCGCGAGCGTCTTGAGACGCAGCTTGAGGTCCCGCTCAGCTCGTGCGCTGGCTTTGGCGAGTGCTTGCTTTCGCCCAGTCTCGGCTGAGACGCCAGCGAGACTTCGAGCCGTGCGCGGGTCCAGACGCAGGCGATGCTACAAGCGCGAGCTCCGGGCTTTCAGCGTCCCTGCCAAAGCACGCGCGCTCGTGCAATGCAAGCAGTGTTCAGGGCCGCACGCCTCGCGCTCGTGCGCATCGGCTGCGTCTGGACCCAAGCTGAAAACGAAGTATAGCAAGCCGGCCCAGGCGCCTCTTGGGGTATTTTAACTCTCCGCTGCCGAAACAACCAACAATAAATTACGGTGTATCCGCAAAACAAGGTTTTCTACAATAGTGTATTTTCTACACAAAAAGCAGCAGAATGTCATCGCGTTCCTGTATTCCTGTATTACACCACTCCGCCAAGAGCTGAGGATCGTCCATCGTTCCGGCGAGAAAATAACATGTCGTCGAACAAGTTTAGTTTTGTGTGTAGAAAACATGATGGAAGTTTGAAGTCATCGCCTTCTTGCACCAACAGCGCCAAGGCTGGCAGTTCGACATTGGGATTAATTTTGTTTTACATCGACGGAAATAAAAGCAGCGTCGGACTGTCGAGTTTTAGGTTGTTGGTTTAAGAATGCAGCGACTTATGGCATCCACCATGCTTTTCACGCACATCATCAAACTCATTGAACTCGTCGTTCGACGCAATCTGCCATACTCGCCGGCGCGATGGGACAATCTGTAGGAAGGGAACAGTCTGTCCTCGGCTCCCTGCAGAGCACGGGGATCAGCAAGCGACCGTGACGTGACCCACATATGCTCAAAACACGGTGACGTATATTCCACTACCTGGAAAAAATCTCCGTCGTGCCAGTACGCCACAAGAGCAATATGACACTGTTAGCTTTGACGCTGTTGGAGTAAGAATGCGACGATTTCAAGCCTGCCACGAGCGTTCTGCAAACGCCATTGAACTTGGTCAGTTCAACGCCAACTTATTTTTCGCGAGAATGATGGGGCACTCCTTGGCTAATGGCGGTGTACGGAGATTATCAAGCATCCGTGATGTGGCACATGTAACTTCGAAGCGCGATGACGTTTGCTCCTTTCTGTGGAAGAAATATCTGTCGTGATTACACCGTTAGAAGCTTCAACATGAGAGATGCATAGCGACGTAGGAAAGCCTGTTCTCGCGTGCAGTGCTGTGCAAAACTAACTTTGATCTAGAGAATATTTAGGTGTTATTCCTCCAAAACTACAGTATTTACACGCCGCTTTTTTCGTAGAAAGAGTTAGCTTTCATTCGGGGAAGTTGGGAAGATAACTTGACAAGTTGGGTTGTGATCGGGTAGTCGAGACTTCACCACGTGTTCGACCAAGTATACCCAGGTATATAGCGCACAAAGTGCCAAAACCTAACCATCTCGAGGGGGCGTTAATTCAAGGGAGCACGGTACTCTCCCATAGTGTATGCAAGTTTTGCTTTACGAAAAGATGAATCGAAGCTAAAGGGACGGTGCAACGATATTCAATTGGAATGTTTTTTTTTTTCAATTTACACGAGCTTATTGGCACTAGTGGGCCTCAAGGATACTCGCACGTAACACCACTGGCAAAGACACGTCTTTGTTGCGGTGGAATTTCAAGAAGAAAAACGAGCGTTTTCATTCAATCTCTCCTCCACGAAACTTGATGACGTAACTGGGGGATCGCAGTACCCCACAGTGACAATATTTGAATGCGGCTCGTAGATTCGACCCAAGCATTGCTTGCACTCTTGATTTCGGCTCGTGAGAATCGATAGCTCGAGAAGCATTTGGGTAGTGGCCCGTGTTCAATCACTACAATTACGACAATACCCGAACCCTAACATTGTCTGGAACTCTGCGTGTGTCCTGTGCTTTGCCAACCCCAGCGCGTGGCTGTGATCAACATTGGCGGCATATAATCGGCTCCAGATCATGTGGCCGCTTGTTCTGGATGCCAGTTGAGGGGTGAGCGCTGCTCGTTTTCTTTAATTTTTGTGCGACTTCTATTGCGTGGGTGGAAGAAAAACAAGCGCCTGTTTCACAGGTCATTAACGTCAGGAATCCGTTCTAAGAGGTATTTTGCGCAAAGTGCAGAAATCCTTGCATCGCCTCTTTGAGGGTTACGATATTTTGGGAGGTGGCCGTCGAATCTCATGTGTTCTGTAGGTTCATAGATTTTGGGTGTCGATCATTTGTAAGCTGAAAATTATGATAGCCAACCCTCACCCCTGCTCAATGAGTCTTAAACGCTCGGCAATCTCTTCGCCTAGGCGCTCTTGCGAGCACAGGCAGCCCTGCCGATCTGGCCGCCTGATCTGCTGATCCGCTCCTGCGTGCGAAGACGAGAGAGAGGGATCTAAAACGAAATGACCTTTCGGGGTTTCCTTCGTGATCGCTCGCGTCGACTGCTGAGATCGCTATCGGGAAGTCGTGGCAGCCGTCAGGGTTTGAAGGAGTCCGACGAAGAGAGGAAGCCGGGAGTCTTTATCGGCTATGAATGCCAGGAAACGGACGCAATGAAAGCTCGGAAGTCTGATGCCATGAGCAGAGACCTAAGAGAGCCAGTTTGGGAGTGCTTGCAGCGAGTCAGCCCCAGCTCGCCGGTTGTAGCCGCGGCGCTACCAGGGGCGCGTGCAGCAGAGGCAGGCTACGTCACGGACCACCGAACAAGCGAGACCCGCCCACGGGGAGCCAGAGGATCCCGCGATAAAAACGACTGCAATCTCTGAAACTGGCGGGTTGTTGCCTTGGAGCTGGAATATCGCAAATGCGTGGCTAGCGCGTTAATGGGTTCTTTCGGCCATAGTTATCTCATGTTTTATATATTCCGTGTCATAACCCCTTTAAGAAGTCTTAAACGAGCCATTAGTCTTACCGTGCGTGGAGAAGGGCAGTTGGGAAAGTTAGAAATTCCAAGCTAGGCTTCTGGGCGCATCGATAATAACTTGTTTGCTCCAAGTACCCTCGTATCCCGCATAAGATCTTAGGAGGGTAATATTTATAAGCATTTTATTGCCATAAGACAATTTAGTAAATAAAATATACAGGCTGTCACCAAAAAAAATACAGTGTTTTTTTTCACCGCAAAAATAAACTAGGCACTCTCCGAACGCTCATTCTCCGCCCAAAGGGAGCGCTAGACGTCACAACCAGATGCCAAAGTTTCATCCCGATCCGATAACTTAATCAGAAGTTATAAGAGATTTTTTGAAGATTTCAATGGGAAAATAGAGCCCATTTTTGCCCGTTTTAGGTTTCTGGTGCCATAGAGCCCCCTGTATTCGAAAACTCCGTCGGCCGCCATTTTCCCATTGAAATTTTCAGAATATCACTTATAACTTTTCATTAAGTTATTGGATCGGGCTGAAACTTTGGCATCTGGTTGTGACCTCTAGCTCTACCTCTGGGCGGAGAATGAGCATTCGGCGATGCCTAGTTTATTTTTGCAGTAAAAAAGACACGTGTAAATTTTCTTTTGTGACACCCTGTATATCTCAATTCAGGTACAAATTTAAGGTCAAATTATTTATTTAAAAAATAACATGTCGATGAGTTTTTGATGTGAACGACCGCACAAACGCTCAGCTTGGCGGATTTGTTGTTTTGAAGTTATTGATCAGTGAGCGTAGAGAAGCGCCGACAAAATAGACAGGGACTAGAAGCTGACGTAGACACTGGTGTTTAGGTCAGTGGTTACGTCACCTTTTTGTCCCTGTTTATTTTTTCGGCGCTTGTCTACGATCACGAACCAACTAATTCCAATTGCCACATTATTGATTATTGGAGCGGCCGGTTCGAAAAATGATGTGTCCACCACCTGTAGATGATGGCATGTTTGACCGCTCGTTATTTTTTCACCTCTCACGTTACTGCACTAAATTTCTTCTGCGACACTTTAGAAATAAATTTTAGGATGCCTAATAACGAGAAAAAGTAAAAGCTTTAGAATAAACAACAAGAAAAGTTGAACCTTCTATTTTTATTGACTTTGGGGAAGTTTTAGGTCTTATATGTGACATACATAAGGTATTTTAAAACCTTGACTCGGAGCACGTGGAGCGAAGTCGCGCTGCAGAACTCAGGGATCCTGAGGTCAACTCACCACTGCACGTTTCGATCTAGTTGAGCATCGTACCTGCGTGTGGTCGTGTATCCTTACTGCGTGGTGCACACTAAAGACCCCAGGCAAGCGGTTGTACAGCACTGGCTAAATTTATCTACAGCTGCGAGACAAGTCTGCCCGTCGAGGCAGACTAAGTTCTAGTGCTGAATAAACATACACACTCCCAATTTTTTAAAAACCTTGATATTACCAAAAAGTTCAAACCTAGCTCTTTTAATGTATATAAATTCTATAAATGATCTACAATAACGTCCCTAATAATATACAAATAAAAGCCATCTTGATTCGTTTTAATGTACACATGGAATATGTTATAATTACAAATAAAATCCATTTTGATCCCTCGTAATGTAGACATAAATTTGGTATGATGTATATAATGTACAAAATAAAATGACAATTTTTGGTGAGTGTGCCCCAAAAAAGTTACAGATACTTTTTCACCCTAAAAATGGACTACGCATTATCGAACGCTAATTGTCTGCCCACATGCTAGCCCGAGCGGTCCGAACCACACGCAAATTAGTGAACAGCTATACGAGTCAACGTTAGTCAACAGCTATACGAGTTGTTCTTAATTTTTATTGGGAAAATGGCGACCGACAGTGCTTTCGAATACATGGAGGTCTATGACTCGTTTCGAAACCGGGCGAAAATAGACCCCATTTCTTTATCAAAACTCATACATATATATATATATATATATATATATATATATATATATATATATATATATATATATATATATATATATATATATATATATATATATATATATATATATATATATATATATATACAGTGTGTTCTTAAGCTTATACCAGATTTGTTTGAAAAATTCGTGAAAGTTACACTTATGCGCCTTGCGGGAGGTGGGTATATACGATGCCAGTGGGGACATATTATAAAGGGCTAATCGTAACGATCAGTCGGCTAAATTAATTAAAATTCGCTAATTAACTTTTCAATTAATTAAAATAGACATATGGTTCCGATTAGAGATTCCGTCAGTGTCATCGAAAACCCCTAAATCAGTCATTTTCAGAAAGACTTTGGAGCGCGTGAGAGCGTAGTACGTGCGCACAAGCTGCCGCTCGTGGAGCAGGTACAAAGCTAGAGGATGCGATAAGGCGCCCGCGCGATTTTTCCGTCTCTTATCTAGCCCCAGCCTTGTACCTGCTCCACGAGTGGTAACTTTAGTGCACTACTACGCTTCTCACGCGCTCAAAGTCTTTCTGAGAATGACTGATTTTGGGGTTTTCGATGACTCTGAGCAAGTTTCTAATTGGAACCATATGTCTATTTTAGTTAATTAAAAGTTAGTTAACGAATTTTAAATAATTAGCCGACTGATCGTTACCATTAGCCCCCTATAATATGTCCCCCTGGCCGTACAACTCACCTCCACAAGCGGCATAAGTGTAACTTTCAAGGCTTTTTGTAAACAAATCTGTTAAGCTTAAAAAAACACCCTATATATATATATATATATATATATATATATATATATATATATATATATATATATATATATATATATATATATATATATATATATATATATATATATATATATATATATATGCATGCCAAACTTATTTTTCGCGGGCTCAATATTTCGCACTTTAGGTCAAGCTGAAGTTTGGAATAGTTCGCGGGTTCTAATTTTCGCGACGCGGTGAATCTTTATAAAGATTGCAATGTGTTTACTTGTTAGAATGGATGCTTTGGCGAGTTGGATATTCATATTGTAGTCAGCGCGACGTTAGTGACCGTTTTTTTTGTGCGCCTGCATTATCTGTGTGAGTGAGTTTACTTTTGTGCTCCTCCTACAAAATGTTTTTACATTTACCGGAATTGTCGCGGGACTCTGTTTTTCGCGAATCGAGGCGATTCGCGAAAACTGCGAAAATTAGGTCGTTTTACAGGATATATATATATATATATATATATATATATATATATATATATATATATATATATATATATATATATATATATATATATATATATATATATATATATATATATATATATATATATATATATATATAATCTTTTGAATAAAAGAACGGTTGGGGCTGAAACTTTGGAATATGATTCGGGCCACTAGAGCTACATTTAGAAGGAGAATAAGCGTTGGGCGATGCGTAGTTTACTTTTGCTGGGAAAATACCTAAATATTTTAGGGGGCACGCTGTGTATTAGAACGATCAGATATTTTAAAAAACCAAATTTGAAACATATTTTCTTAAAAACGTTATTTTTATTTGCTTAGTGTTTTACTGGTAACAACGTATGATGAAATTAATCCCTGGAGAAGGGAACAAGATACTTAATGTCGAGAGTTGGGCTAGTTGGTATTCGTTGATCATAATGTAAAAACAGCGCAACAACACGGACGAAGGAAGAAACACGCAGACGGACCAGCGCAGCGCTGGTCCCGTCTGCGTGTTTCTTCTCCTTCGTCCGTGTTTGTTTGCGCTGTTTTTACATTATGATCGGGGAACAAAGGACAAACACAAATCTCCAAATATAGCTAGGTGACTGGTGAGCGACCGAAAAATCCGCCTGGTCCGCGTATCGAACCCGGGACCTCTCCATTACAGGTGGAGCGCTTCTTGTTCCCCTTCTCCAGGGATTATTTTCGTCATTCTTGTCCAGCTCGCTTGCACCTTTGCATTGAATTCCATTATAATTAAAACGTATGATTGTGTTCTATCCAAAAATATAAAAAGACAATATTGTATTTTGTTTGTATGTCTGCAATTACAGACTTAAAACTTATCAGTAGTGCGTTGTGACAGCGTCCTCGCCTAGATGATATTCTGGACAATATTGTGGCATTAATGTGGATAATTACCTCAAAACTAATATTAACGCGTACCGCTGAACATTTCGTAAGGATGCCCTCCCCTGAGTAGATCGCCCATCCTGTTTTTCTGGCTGATATATCCGTAACCTGAAAAATTCCAGAAACATCGCCCACCTCTCCATTCCCGCCGGACGTCAGGCGATGTCCGACGGGAATCACGTCAACCGCGCGATCTGCAGCGCTGGTACGTCTGACAGGCGAGTTCATAGGCGGGTTTCCGCGTTTTTGTCCACGGTCTGCGCGCGTAATATTGGTTCCCGTAACAAGCGAGTTTCCACGTGTATATTGCAACGTGAAACGCAAATCTGCTGCGCCTGCCATCGGCGGTATCCGGTTCCGGTGACATGCGAGTTTGGTAGCGGAGTCCCGCATCCTTGTCCGCGATCTGCGCGCTCGATATCGATTCCCGTAAAAAGGAGTTGTTCCCGGGTGTATATTGCATCGTAAAATACGATACTGCTCCGTTCGGGATCTGCGGTATCCGTTTCCGTGGCATGCGAGTTTGCAGCGTATTCCCGCCTTTTTGTCCACGATCTGCGCACGCGATATCGGTCCTCGTGGCAGGCAATTTTGTAGTGAGGCTTCTCGCGTGTTTATTACACCATAAAACATGAATCTGCTCCGTCCGCGATCTGCCGTATCCGTTACCAGATGACACAGCGAGATAATTGCGAATACCGAGTGTTTTCCGCTATCTGCGGTAATTAGTTCTCGCGTCACGAGGTTTGTAGCGGGTGCCCAGGTTTTATCATTATTTTTTCATAAAGATTTGGCTGTCGCATCCCCAGGGACCTACCTCATGTTTTTCACCCTGTGTTTTTTTTCATTTTGGGTGGGCATTCTTATGGAAATTTTTACGGCAAGCTAAGAAGTACCTGAAATAGTGCGCGATGCAAAGTAAACGTTATTTTACTCCGCATCAAAGCTTGCCGTTTTCCAACGCACATTTCACAAGGTTCAAGCTATTTCCAGTTATATATAGAAAATACTCTATATTTTATTTATATTTCATGATAGGTTTACAAAAAAATAAAAGCATCAACCCGAAAACTGTGGCTGCATTGGTATCTGCACACCCAGATGCTTTTTGCACTTTTGATAGAAATATGATATTAATGCGGAAATGCATGACGAAGTATCGAGTATGGTAATCGGAATGATTTACTTAGCCTAACTTAGTCGGCACCTTAGGAAATACCGTTCTCTTCAGGCCCAGCTTTTATATATGCACTTTAATTTACGCAACATGCCTTCCTGCAAGACAGTGTTTTAAGACAAAAGACTGAGACTGATTAAAAAGAACTAAGGACAACACAAAAGAGTCATTCGTTTTTTTCTCCAGTCTTCGGGTTTTGTCCTAAAATATGTTCAACCATCCCCAGCTAGTTTGAGTCCTAACTTTTTGTTCATTGAAACAGTATTCTGTAACATCCAGTAGCTTCTCAATTTTTATCTTATTGATCAGACAAATCAATCGCCAAGCGTCGCTACCTTTCTAGCAGACGTCCTCGTCCACCTGTGTCTTGAAAGAGAAAGCCTGCTAAACGTTTTTGGCCAAAAAATACTATTTTTTAATTCACAAAACAATTAACATATCAAGCCGCAATATCTTTTTTTTCTTTTTACTTCGGGATGTCTCGCACAAAAGCACGTAGAAATTACTGCAGCGCAGATAAGAATCCCATATCAGAGACTACCCAGCTTGGCATCCTCCCCTAGGGTGAGCTGGCTGGTCTAGCAGAGAAAACTGGGCAGCGCTGGCGCCGCGTAGTGAGGGCGAGAGCACGCGGTGAACGTGCAACGCGCACAGGGCATTAGCCGGAACATCGGTGCCACGAGCCATACCACAGTTTCTCGGCCACACGCATCGGTTTCGCCATCTAGAGGTCAACTTTTAAGCTTTTTCAAGATGGCCGCCGCGGGGCCTCGGCTGTAAAAAGAAACTGCTTAATCCATGAACCAAAATGGCGACCATACTTTCCCAGGATCCAGGGACATTAACCATAGCTACTGGCAATAGGACAACGCTGTACTGCGTTCGCCCTGAAACTGAGACCAGAAGCTCCGGCTTCAGCGCTAGCTTTGTGTCCTTGCTAACACAAGTGTGAACGCGCCCGCACCCGCAACCAAAGCACTGCGGAAACCAGCGAGCTAGCGCTGAAGGCGGAGCTTCTAGTCTCAACTTAATTACGGGCGATATGAAGGTGTCAAGGTCCTCACTTGATATTTTTACCTTCCATAACAGCTTCTTGCCAGCTTAAGGCGTACTCGCGCAGCCCAGGATCGAACAGACAGCGACCAGCGCGTGCAGGTGACAGGACACCGAAAAGTGACGCTCCGCCACTCTCATCCCTTGAGTGAATAATATGCTCTCCCTTCAACTGAAACACAATACACAGTCGGACACGATCTTTCAATAACATTGGCCCGAATGAAACGGTCATTATTTTAGCTCCATTTGTTTTAAGCAGGCTGTAAATCTCTTCACTAATTTCGCTTCTTTCCTCGGAAGCGCGACTGGGAAGATTGTGGGAAAGAGCTCCCAAAGAAATCCGAGCGGTCCCCTGCCGCGCTCTGCCGAGAAGAAGAAACCGCCGACAATTGCTTCTTCTTAGGACGGACTTGCGTTATTCATTGCGGACACTCGGCGCCGCCTGAGTGCGAGCCAAGTGCGAAAGGCCGTGAAAGAACAAAGAGGCGGGAGCGCTGAAACACAATGTCTTTTAATTAACGAGGCGCTTCAGAGTGGTCCGAAGAATCCTGGAAATCAAAGCGTTTATGTGTATTTTTGTATGGTTGTTGAAAAGTGCGAATTGACAAACGAAGATAAGATATATGGTGTTTCAGCGAAGACTCAAAAATTGCCTAAAATTAGTGTATACGAGGTAAAAAGATAACTTACGCGGGACCGCATTACTCCTGGTGGCGGACGTCAGGAAAATGTGCGATACTTACTAATTAGTTTGCTAAATAATTAGAAATAACTAATTAAATATTTAATTGGTGAGGATAGACGTATGGTTTTAATTAGCAACTTGCTGAGCGTGAACGAAAAACCACTGAATCAGTAATTTTCAGAACGACTTTGAGCGCGTGATGAGCATAGTAGTGCGCTAAAATTACCGCGCGTAAAGCAGGTACAAGGCTAGCGGTTGCAATAAGGCGCCTGCCCGAGGGATGTTTTCAATCTCTTATCAGAGCCCCAGCCTTGTACCTGCTCAACGAGTGGTAAGTTTAGCGCCCTACTACGCTTCCAACGTGTCCGAAGTCTTGCTAAAAATAACTGATTTAGTGGTTTTTCGATGATGTTCAGCAAGTTTCTAATTTGAACGATATGTCTAATTACACTAATGAAAACTTAATTAGTTATTTTTAAATTATTGACTAATTAGTATGTGTCGAGCATTTTCTGACGTGCGCCACCACCAGTAATGCGTTCCTGAAAAATGATCTTCTCACCTGGAATACACTAATTTTAGGGAATTTCTCAATCTTCTCTGAAACACCCGGGAATATAAAATATATATATATTAAAAAAAAACTTACCAAACACAATTGTTGAAGTTTATATACAGTATTTCTGGTGAAAGAGAGGGCGTGGTTTAGCTTGGGCGATTTATTATATAGTGTATTTAATTTTAACAAGAGTGTTTTATTCAACAGAATTATCATTTTCACGAGGCAGCCGTCAACCCTGGTTTCAAAGTGTCCTTTTTTACAGAGATTTGGTTGAGAAAAAACTTTTTTTCGGGCAGATAAAAAAAAATCTTTTGAGCCACACATCGGACTGCTAATAGTGTCCGCCTGTTTTGTAGTTTATTTTAGCGTACAATAGTATACAAACTGATCGTTTTTAACTAATACCGGCCTAATTAAACAAAAATGGTTTGGAAAATACGACTATTGCAAAAATTATTAATTAATCAAAATATGTTAATTTAACTTTTATATTACTGGTTTCATGGCCCACATTTCAGTTGGTATTTCGGAGGCAGTCAACATTAGAGGCTAAACTAATCAATAAAAATTTCAAACCACACCAACGGCCTTCGAGAAATTAATCGATAATTTATCGCGTTTTTATCAACTGATTCCGAAACTTGATGCAGGAGGAGCGCAGGAATGATATGTACGGGAATGATATGTATGTACTCGTTCTCTCCACATTGTCGTTATCTCTGCAGCGTGTGATTGGTGGGAGCGCCAACGATACGCTGCCGAGATAACGACTGCGTGCCTGTCACGATTGCGCCACTCTTCTACGCATCATATACCCTTTTTAAAATTCTCTCTGGCAACTTTGATCACTATCATCACCTGAGTGTATGGCATCTGTTCCCAACGAATGGCTGCCTTCTTCTAGCTGCTGAAGGAAGATGTTATTATACTCCAAATCGGAGAAGACTAGAATCCTGCACGTTCGAAACGTCAGTACAACACGACGCACGAATTACATACAACGGCTACGTAAGTGTTAATTCCGAAAATACAGTGAGTGTGAAGGTGAGCTGGTGAATGTTGTTTGTGTTGAAATTTATCCGAGATCGCGGTATAATATAAGGAACTTAGTCTAGAAGAAAAGAAACACAGGATAAGTAATTTCTGAGTCTGGTCCAACCAATCTCTTGGCAAAATAAGTTTAGCTCCAAAGCCTTGTGATAGCGAAAATCTAATCAAGGGGCTTTCGGTCGCCGCTTTGTACTCGTCGCTTTCTTTTTTCACATCGATGCAAGTAAAACAAATCAGAAAAGAATTATGAGGTGATCGAAGAACCATTTCTAATCTGTCATTGAAACGCGAAAATGATGGTTCCCGAAGAAATCCAGTTTTATGATTGCCATTATGGTGAGTACAAACGAAAACTGATTTCTCAACGCCCAGATGGCACTGAATTTTGAAAATGGTGTATTGAGGACAGGGTTTCTGGCGCTCCTTTTGTGCCGAGTTTCGAGATCTACGGACAAAAATATAAAAACTGATCGATGAATAACTCCAGAGACCTACATAGAAAGAGTCTGACCATTCAGTGACCTCAAGCGTACTAAGCCTGTTCCAGGGCTCCTTCACAAATTTGAATGTGGCCAACCAGAAGCCGCGAATAATACCCTGGCGGAGGTCGCGAGAAACAGAATTATTAACTGCGTCAGAGTAACTCTCGGTGACTGAAGATATGGTGCAAGTGGCGTTTAGATCACGGCACGTAATCCTTACGCCAGGCGCGTGGGCCGCGCACCTACCGTCTGGCCGGTCGGATTCCCTCCAAGAAAAACAGAGTTCAGGCGACACATTCGTTTCTTCCATCTTTTTGCATGATCATAATCGAAATATCATGTGCGCCATATTTTCAAGCATGAAGATTTACTACATTTAACTCTTACGCGCTTATTAAGAGTATTTCTCGCTTCCACCGCTAGGAGATTATATTCGGCTTCTGGTCGGATTAAGAGAGCATGTTCATCCATCTATCTCCGTCTGAGCAAACGCCCTGTCCCTGCCCGCCCCTACCAACCAAACCGTCTCGATTTACGGCTCTGAATAATTCCATATCTGGGACTTTAATTAAATTAGCATCTAATAATTACTAATCCTCTATTTATTTAAAAGCTTAGCTTCTAAAATGGTTGTATTTGAAACTTAAATTGTAATCTAACCTCTTAAATGTATTATCGAAACTCTGATTATTATATTGTTTTTTCTACTTAACCAACAGGCTAAGATAGCTTTCCCTCCTTTTAAATATCACCTAAGCCAAATAACATACAGTGAGAGCGGTATTCACGTAACACTCAATAACTTTTTTATTTGTAACTATGAATACCTGGAATTAAAAAGGCCATAATTATTTGAAGGCCGACACAAAAACTTTTTTTTTTGTTTATTCATAACTACTAACACCCGTAAGGTGTCAAAATGGTTTGTGAAAGTTGAATTTGATCAATTTCACACGTAAAACCCCAGAAAATAGGTTTAGGAAGGTTTGATTAATGCTATATTCGCTTTCGCAGTAGCGAAGCAAAAAAATATGCGAATTGATAGCACAATGAACACATTAACAGCCGTGTAATGTGACCCCAGTACCTGCCAAAGATTTAGCGTGGGCTTACTTAGCAGTGGAGGGCAATGAAGGAAAATTAGTTACATCATCTACGAGATAGCAGCCCTTATTACAAATTTCAATAGTATTTTAATTTCTTTTTTCCTTTTATGCGTTTCTATTATTTAATAACACACGCAGATTATTAATATACTTGCAACACGGCGAACTGTATCCACGTTCTTTAGCCTAATAAATGTATTTAGGTGAAGAGGCTCGTCAGAATACTCTGTTCAATGGAGATTTCTGTGTGTGGATATATGTCGACCGTTCCAAATCTGGAACTTACCATTCACCGCGTAGCTTGGAAACTCCGTTGCCCCGCGAGTCATACCGATAATTAGTACATGTCACCGGCTTCGAACCTTTCCTATTTGCATAGCTTCGGGGCTAATTACGTCTCAAGTAGGACTCCGTCAGAGTACGCTTTAACTTACTTCGTCGGCCTAATTGGTCCGGAACTTTCGTATCAAAGTTCTGCTGATTACACGAGCACACCATTCGTTCCCGGATGTAACCTTATAATCTTGGCTGCATTAGCGTTATGCTGAAGATAGGGTAAAACGCAGAGAGAACCCTAATATGAACCTTCACTAATGGGTATACATTGGGCAGATACCAGAGATGAAAGAGTTTAGCTCCTCAGTCGCCATTCTCCTTGTAAGCTGTTCCTCCGCGCTCAGTTGGTTCGGTGGACGGTACGTAGTAAAGGTTCGTGATGTTGCTCAGTAGGTTTTTTTTTTGTTATGTCGTTGCTGGGAGCCGTTCTTTGGAGAGCTTACAGACATTTGAAACTTACACTTGACACTCGACACGGATGTCTGACACGCCCACTATATTCATACGTTTGTTGGGATTAAAATAACTTGATAAACTTCAATAAAAGACGGGAAGTATACATATGTTACATTAGCAGTGCAGTGCGAAACACCTACGCAGTTTTGGCGAGATTGCCACCATGTCCCGAATTTACAAAATCGTTACGCTGTTCTCTAGAATGATATAAGGTGGCAATGCTTGTTAAAAGACTCCGCTTACTTAAAGAAAATTTATTTGGCCATCTTAAGCTTTCACAAATTCAAAATAGGGTCCCGTGTTTGTGGTGTTTATTTTTCGTAAGATTCGGAGGGTGTTTTTTTTTTTAGTTTCTTTTTCACGAGAAAATTCGGGGTTTATCGAAATTTATTTTCGTAAGACTCCCAATTTTCTGAGGTTGTAAATTTATTCTACTGTGTTTCCAAAAAATAAATAAATAATATCCGGGTACCACGACCGGTTGTTTTAAAGGAACCTTGACGAGCTAAAAGGCAAACCTTTCTTTCATTAGTATGCGATTTTAAAGAAAACTGAAGTTGCATCCCCTCAGGACCACTGAACTTGCGCTCTTTTAAAACTTGTTTCTAAAACACCATCTTTTTTGTTTTGTTTATTTCTTGGGTATGACCTCCAAATCGGGAGTTCTTCGGATCAATCCGGATTCACGGAAAACTTTACCGGCGAGTGTTTCTTTCCAGATTTTTCGGATTTATTTGAAAACACAGAACCCTGTCATACCGTACACATGGAACGAGTACTTTTATTATCTGCTACAAACATTTGAAACTAATTGTCTCACAATCTTAGAAATTCAAATATTCTTAATCAAGCGGCAAAACGCTACCTTGTACTCTTTAAAATAATCTTCGTCCTTGTCACCGTCATCTTGGCTTAGTAAAATAATTATGGCTGACATTTTTATATAAAAGTTTTCTTTTTCTCCTTTCGTCAACAAATATCGTTGTACATTTTTCGTTTAGTAGTATTTATGTAATGTTCCCTAACAACGTGTGTTGCGCACTCTACGCGTCAGATGCTTTCATTTAATAGACTCCAGCTCTACTTTGTGTCATTTACAGGCCGACTGCAGCCAGCGATATTCGCGACTTCAGCAAAACGGACGGCACCAAGTGGAAAAACACTAAAATGGCCGGAACAGGTCCTTTTGTGATTTCTGTTCGCGTCTTGCGGCTTCCGTGATTACGTGTTCTCGGTGGTTTGCGAGATGGAAGGGTTGTCCCGGCGACTCTGTCGTAACTGTAGTATCAGCTTGTTACCCAGGTTGCTCTGCACGCAACCTACGGAACAGCATGAACGGGACATTCCGCGCTTACCAACGCCGTGGAAGGACAGTAGGCAATCCTTTCGTCGCTTCCTCGAAGAAAGTCGAAGCTCTGGAAGCTCGCTTACGCCGAAGCATAGCCGCAGGCTTGAGACGTGGAGGACAAAAATTCCGCAGAGACACCTAAGACGGCTGACGTGTAGGAATACGAGAGCATTCCTACACGCAGCACACTCCTACAAGCAGCGCGCCACGTCTTACTTTTTCACCCGGCGATCCGGCGATGACATATCAAGCTTCCCCATTGCGCAGGCGCGGTGAACTTCTCCGGCTTCACGACGGCTTCCGTGACGAAGCACTTGCGTTGCTGTGCTTTTCTTTGTGTTTATTTCTGAAGCGCGTCCGCTTTGACCTTGAGCGGCGCCTGCTTGATGACGTATTTTTATGACCAACTTTCGGGCACAACGCCGGTGCCTATTCGCGTGATGGGACAAGTAAGGCTTTCGCCTTAAAAGCGGGGCAAACCGCTTTGAGTCCAATGCTCGCTCGCTGATGCCCCAGCGTTGTGCGTTGAGCTGGCACATGGCGCGGCACGACCTGTATTAGATCACCATATTTGCCCGATAGTGGCGTCCTCTATGGGTCGCTGGAGTCGCGAATAATCCGTCGAAGCCCAAAGTCCCTCGATACTTCTCTTTACAAGTGACGACCGCCAATACAAATGACAAAGCCGATCCTGCTGGAACAAAATTACGTTATTCAGTTCAGTCTCCCTCTGTGCGCCGCCATTCGCCTCCTAAAACCTGCCCCGTCATGCAGTACGCGCTTCAAAGAACGTCGCTACTTGTAGGAAGGTTTTATCTAGGAACCTTGGTGAAGCCAATGAAGTGCTAGCAAGTCCATCGTCACAACGCTCATCGCCCTCGTGCCTCGTTACCATCGACTAAACCAAGCGCACAGAGCAATGGCCCCGCAATCCTGAGTTTTGAATGCCAAGCATTAACTGTCCCACGGAGCGAGCCGAAGTCATCAGCTTTGAAGCAGCGCCAAAAGGCACCTTAAATCCTCTCTCAAAGTGCAGCCAGCTCCCCGCTATGAAACCACGCGAAAAGCCTGGCAAAGGCACCTAGTTTCCCCGATCCCGAAGGAGCGGAGTAAAGCTGATGGATTTCGGCTTCGGTCCCATTGGTTGGCGCGCGTCGACGAGGCTCCCATTGGCCGCTGCGCGTCAGTTTCAACGACCGCCACCCTACGGCGCTGCGTCTCCGTCTGCGCGCCGGTAACACGAAACGTCTAAGGTCAGAGCGGTGAGGAGAGGGCGCGCTCTGCTGTCGACGCAGATACGCTGCCGACGAAATAAGGGAGCGGAAGAATGACGTGCATGCTGTGGCATTCAGAACTCATAAGACCTTTTTTGTTTGTTTGTTTTTTGTGTGTGATGTGTTTTTGCCGGTAGTAGCATACTCAGAAAGACAACAAGCGCAGTGACGAAGCACCTTTGAAGCTGCTTGATTGCCTACATACGATCGCAGCCTTGACTGCGGTCAAACCTTAGGTGAAACGAAGTGTAGCCGCGTGGCTATGTGCCCATCAGCTCTCTCAATAACGTGTGTACGCTTTTTTTGCGAATAAAACAAATTGATTCGAATTCCAATGAATTGAGCAGGTAAAGAGGTCCGAATTGAGAGGTCAAGCTCTCGTCGCGCCACCAGCAAGACTCGCGAATAGCATAGGAGAAAAGAGAGAGACAAAAATTAATAATATGAAAACAAAACAAGGAAGGGGAAATTAGAAAAAAAAAGAAAAAGAAAGGACTTTAAGTGGGTTTGGAAAAGTTAGAGTGGAATGGAGTTTATACAAAAGTTTAGAACAGAAAGTGAAATGGGAATCTCAGTAAAAACGAAAAAAGACCGATAAAAAAAAAACTAAGGGAGGACATTGAAAATAATGCATGCAGACTGAACGTGAGGTGGATGTAGATATCCCGTATTTCAGGAACTGACGTTGAGAATAAAATTACGAGATGTGAGAGAGACATGAGAAGATAAATAAAGACAAACACAAAAACTCACGAGAAAAAAATAACGGCAAACATACAAATTGGGGGAGAAACATCTAGGACGCAGGAAAGGGATGAGAACGAGGAGAAAAATTAGAAAAGAGCGGGGGAGGGAGGGTACAAGCGAGTACGGTGAATTCGAGTTTCTTGAGATTATCGCTAATAGAAAGGAGGTGGGATAATTGGTTTTCGCACTCTTGGAAACTGTGTACTACATTTTGCACGGCGTGCCTGTCTAGATTAGCCAGAGACGGGCTGCCTGTCTTTGTCGCTGTACTTGTTCCCGTTTCCTTACTTCGCCCCTGCCCTTCATTTCCTTCACCAACACATCCCCCTCTGTGTCTCCCTCTTTCTCCCTTTGCTTCTATCTTTCTCTCTCTCTCGAATCGTCCTCTCAGACACTTCTTCTCTTTTGCGGGGCTTAAGAAAAGCAAAAAGAGGAATTAGGGCAGCCGCAGTGATTGCAGGACCAGAACACTTATCGGATGTTTACTCTGAATCAGGATCCATTATTCAACACTCGGCGCCGGATCGGGTGCCTTCGGTCCTCACCGTACTTTCTTTATGCGCTTGGAGTGCTCTCTCGGATAAGTAAATTAGTGGAGCACCACTTCAACGAGTGGGCCGCGTGCTGGTGTCGTAAGTGTAGCGCTCTACACGCTATTCCCGCATGAAAAAAAGCAAAAATCACGTGTCCAGAGAGTGTTGATATGCCTGTAGGAATCAGACTGTAGAATTGTTTTCTAAATTCCCGAGGAGAAACATTCCATTAACGTTTTGTGATGGCCCGGCAAAAAAGGCCTCGTTTGCGACCCAGTTACGCCTTAGACGTCATGCCTCTTAAGGCCTGCTCAGACCTACAACGCAACGCCGCATTGGCGCTGACAAATAAGTCGATGCGGCGCTTATGCTATGCCGATTGTTCGGTCTAGCAACGATGCGTCGACGCTGTATCGCCGCTCACCACTCTAGAATAGCACGTCGGCGACAAGTCACGTGTATTACTATGGAACTATATCGGCGATAAGTCACGTGCAAGTCACGTGCAAGTCACAGCTGCATCAGGGCCGTTTTCCGGCACCGATTCGGCGATGCGCTGTATGTGTGGACCGGCCTTTAGGCGTAATGATTATTTGGCACTGGTGTGTCGCACTTGAACACATGCAAATCGTTTTTTTTTGTATTTGGCTTTTAGACGTCACATCAAGAATCTCAAACCGCCCACAGCGTGAGCTATTTGCTTAGACAGCCGAGCATAGCACGCACCAAAGGCAAGAACACCCGCAATAATAACTTCCAGGGGCCATGTTCGGCCCTTGTCTTGGTATTTGCAAGGCGTGGGGCTGCCTAGACAACAGCACCTACACTCTAAGAAGAAAGATGGCCTCAGGGATTAACGGCCGCATTTGGTCCTTTGAACACCCATTTGCTCCCCTAACAGACCATCTAGTTCGAGCTAGGTACCGTGCGCAAATGCTGAGGACCAACTCACTCAACTGGGACCAACCGAGAGGCGTGTGCGATAAAAAACAGCCATTAGTCCTCGTAGGACAGGGTGCATCTGTATGTTTAAGTCCCCGAAAGCAAACGGAGTGCTTGCTTGGAAGACAGCTCTATCGCTCATATTGGGGATCGGCGCGACTTCGCAGCCAGCACAGCTGAAAATGTTGACTAAATGCGGACGAAACTGGTGAATTTCTTTAACGTGCAACGATCCTTCAGACATTAAATGGTGCAATTACTTTCGCGCGGTATGTGAATGAGAGTTAATGATTCGTGTTTAATCGCGTTCACCTACTATCTCGTTAACAAGCACAGGATGAACTTGCATGCCGTATATGATATTCTGACAGCCCGATTAGCGAAGTGCCCCATCCACCGGAATCGCCGCCCAAACAGCCCAGTACTCTGATTTCCCTACACAGCCCCTAAGAGAGAGGGGGGGGTTACACTCCCCTTGTTTTTCTGGAGGTACCCCCTTAATTTGCAACGACTCCTCTATGCTCAATGCCCCTCCTAACCCCCCCCCCCCCCCCTTTATTTCAATTCCTGGGGAAACCCCTGGCCCAGTATACAGGTTGTCTCACGAAAGGTGGACAAATTCGATACTGCAAAAACTACGCGTCGCAAAAAAAAAGGCTTGTGTCGTTTTGTTTCTGGGCCAGGGGCCTATTTAGGAAAATTATTGAAGTCCGGGATAATTAGATTGTTAATTATTTTTGCGTAATTAACTTTTTTATTATTGTGTATAAGGGAATGGTTTCAATTAGAAAATTGCCCAGCATAATCGAAAAACACTAAATCAACAAATTGCAGAACGATAGGACGCACGCGAAGCATGTTACGGCTTTCTGAAAAACCGCACAAATTCGACGGGTTTTTAAGTTTCGGTTTGCTATCGGAGCGCATCTCGGACCCGACGGCACCGCGCCCCGTGAAGAAATAGTGACACCAGCCTTTGCTGTGTCGCGCGATGACAGTGCAGCAGAGGTTGGTTGCACTATTTCTCCACGGGGCGCGGTGCCGTCGGGGCCGAGATGCGCTCGGATAGCAAACCGAAACTTAAAAACTCGTCAAATTTGCGCGGTTTTTCAGAAAGCCGTAGAAGGCTGCGCGTTCCTTCTATCGTTCTGCAATCTGTTGATTTAGTGTTTTTAATGATGCTGAACAATTTTTTAAATTAAAACCATGCCCTTAAGCACAATATTAAAAACGTTAATCACGCAAAAATAATTAACAACTTAAATATCCCGGACTTTATTAGTTTTTCTATATAGGCCCCTAGCCCAGGACCGAAACGACATAAGTTATTTTTTTTTGTTATTGCGACGCGTAGTTTTGGTAATATCGAATTTGTCCACCTTTCGTGCAACACCCTGTATACATCCCCAAGATTCTAGCCTATTCGTTCCTGAACTAAACGCTGAAACAATTGACTTTAGCCGAACAACTCTAGACATCGCTGTGTTCTCCGAACCTCGGTAAGGTAGACTTTTTATAGGCACGACACATTGTCGTGCATTGGGTCCCGCGGACAGCCTTTTCCAATATCTTGAATTTCTTCGCATCATAATGAAAAACCGTAATATTCCAGAGCATTGTAACAGCGTCGGACTCATAGCATGCATCGAAGTTCGAATTCCAATGCTTTTCCTAGAAGTAAGAAAACAATGAAATATCTGGGAATCTTTTCTAGGTAATTCTCTTCCCCAAACAAATGCTAAAAAACAATTACTAAAAAGAAAGTTAGAAACAGCGTGAACAGCAAAAATTAGATTAACTGGCATGATTGTTTCCAAAATTGAATTTCTGGTAGAGTCTTCTTACTAGAGCGATTATTCTCACGGAAATGTTTGAACTGCAGAGAAGTAAGATCAAAGGCCCCATTCATCTCTGGGCCATCAGGTATGTCTTCTTCCGTCAATGTTGGGTCGTGTCCTGGAGGGTTTGACGAGAAGGTCCTTGTACGTGCTCAGTGTTTGCACATGTCCCTGTTTGTCTTGGCCTTTCATGCGGAATACTGCTTCGTTAGCTCTTGCGCGTCTTCGAGATACCGGTTCCTTTGAAGCACGAGATGATAAAGGAAGAAGAGCGAACCGCTGTGAAAAAGGAAACGCCCGAAAAATGACTCGAGGGAATGTTGTTGCTTTCGTTTCGTTTTCCCCGCTTTTTACAAAAGTGCTCGCATCCTCGAATTTTGAAGCGTATAGTTCTCTGACACGGTCCATTAGTACGCTGTCATTCGCAAAAAAAAAAGAAGAAAACAATAAATAAACTTTTATTCTTTTTTTTTGTTTTTTAAGCAAACTGCTGGGATATCGAAGGACACTAATGGCTGGTATTTTTTTTTCATCTCTATTTGTTTTTGTTTTATTGCGCCACTTATTTTCTGTAAATTTTATTTTTTCATATGAAGATCAAATGACACCTTTGACCTTGATTTTAAAAGAAAAATCCTAATTAACTGCGTGAACGAATATTTTCTTCAGTCAATTCTTTTTGTTCCACCCGAAAGTAAAATAATGTCTTCAATGTCCGTTTTTTTTTTCCAGTCTACGATGTTTTATTTAAACGAGTACAGGTTTTTCACGTCGCTCTTGTTCATTATAGTCGCTCAGAGCTTTAAAAAATGCAGCGCGGGGTCTATTATTTTAATCCCACTTTTTGCAACGTGCTTCGGCGTTGCTATGGGCTCATGACACAATCTGATTGACTGCTGAGAGATAATGAGATGCTCGCCACGCCCTCTGGTTCTTAAAGCTGTCGGTGACTTTACTTGGACACACTTGCTTTTTTTCGTTGCGTGTAATGAAACGGGATTCGGCACAGAAGGGGCTAAGCATACCCCACCGAGATGTTTCTATAGATCGTGTATAGTTGGAACGAGGCCGATCTTTTTTACTTTCAGCGAAAATGAACGTAAGAATACGTAGGTCCAAACAGGCGATTTTAGTTTTATCTTCTGAAACATGAAGTTCCGCCTCTTTTGTCTCAGTGCACTCAGAGATGAATACTGCAAATAAGAATGGCAAACGACCGTGCCTCATATACGTGATACACATAATAATGCAACGGCGGCCTTTTTTTTCTTTTTTTCACTGAGAATGACGAGACTTTTATAGTCTTGAATGTTTTGGTCTCTGTGAGTTTTCTGCGGTTACATTAAAAAACAACAATTTTCTAGAGTGAAATTCACCAGATAATTACGGGAGGCTGGTCCTTGGTATTCAGTGGAGATAATTATATATTTTATTAAAATACTAAGGCTTGGTTCTTAGGAGAAATACTTTTTATTAAGTGCTCCCAGTTTTGTTTGTTTTAAAATCTATAGACGTGCAAAAATCACGCTACACGTTTTTCTGTTCGCTATCTCATTTGGCGACAAATAACGTCACCCTTACGCTCTGTGACGTAAATAGACTTCGCTTGAACGTGGTTTCTTTTCTTCATTTGGTTTTGAGAGCAAGGCTAGGTACAACGCGGTCGTTGACATGCCAAGCACCAATTGTTAGACAATACATTCCGGAGGAATGTCTAATAAGTAAACATATTCGTGTGCTGATAGATGATCAATAATTTGCGCTAAAATGTTTGGGTCATTTCGTTTTGCAGTTCTTTGCAAGAGCGAGAGTGCACACTTGGAAGGATAGCAGCCCATAAGCAGCGTAGCTAGATCCAAATAAAATATGTGCTAACTGATCGTCGTTTACATAATTAAGGAACACGTGAAAGTAACAGAAAATATATATTCACTAAAAACAAAACAAAAACAAATATTTAGGGTGCGGCGAGCCCTAAGCAAGTTAATATTAACGCTTTTAAGTCAATAAGATTGCAATGTTACTCGATAAAAACGCCGAAGAGCGAACCAAAAGAAAAAGAATTGAACGTAACGAGCCATCCCCTACTTTTTTTTTTCATCTGTCAGGTCTTGATTCCTTGGTATTTATAGAATGATGTGTTCACAATTTGAGAAACAAAAAATGCCAATCAACATCGAAGGGTAAAGAAGACGCTAAATCCGCGTAACCCCAAAGCGTGATTGATTTTTTTTTTTTTTTTTGCTTTTGCGATTATGGAGTTTTTAGAAACAGCGATCGTTTTACACGAGCGAAAAGTTTTCATTACTGGGTACTTGCGACTCCAGCAAAGTCAACGCCGCATAAAGGCAATCAGAGATAAGCTCTAAGATAAGGTCGTCTCTCCTCTGCCGTCTGCTTCCGCTACTGGTTCATGTGGGCAGCATATCTTTACGCGGGTCTTCATTAAGATAAACTAAATGATCGCGGTCCATCGGTGCCGCCACAAAGTGAGGAATGAACAAGGACGTGAATACATCTTAGTGGCGTGCAACTTTCCTCATATCCGAAATGAAAAAAAAAAAACGCCATCACGCGAGATTTATGCTTTCGCGCGAAATTTGAAGAGAAACCCGCGGAATGTAGTAGACTTGTAAAATAAAAATTGCAGCAAGGGTTATTTAAAAAAAATAAAAATATTAATATTTCGTTGAAACTGTATGTCTTTGTTTCGTCATTTGGTAATAAAAAAGAATAAGAGAAGCCTATTCGATTCAAACATAATCAAATATCAATGTTTGCCCCACGTTATCGAATTTGATCACGATTGTGTGTTTACGGGAGCAAATCGAATGTTAAAGGGATACTAAACCGAAATTTGGATTTCGCAAAATAAGGCCGCAGAAGCGTTCAACGCGAGGCTACGAACTCCAAAATTTCACTCACACATTGATATCTCAAACGGATGGCCCTACTCTTGGAAAAAAAGGGCGCGACCAAGCGAGGTTTTCGACGTCATTGTTTACCCGGAAAATTTGAGAATGAGGGGAAGCGGCCTCGCTTCTCTCCTCCTCGCTTCGGATCGCCAGCTCGACGGGACGTAGCGAGGAGGAGGAGGAAGGAGAATCGTGACGTGACTTGTCTCGTCAGCGTCGTCGGCCGTGTTCCATCGCGCACTTCTTTTCCAATAATACGGCGATCCGTTAGAGATATCGCTGCATGAGTGATTTTTGGTGGGTTCTGCAGCGTCCCGCCTATCCGTCCAGCCTTGTTTTGTGAGCTCGAAATTTCGGTTCGGTACTCGAAGAGCTCATTTTTCGTTAATCGCCTGCTACTCGAATCAATTTGCTTCTGTTAACAAGTCAGGCATAACGTCAATATTGCTAAAACAATATCGAAGTTACGTTCAGCATCAGTTGATATTTGCACGAGCACACGGCCATAGGAAATCCGTGCACGTTACCTATCAATGATATTTCAAAAGATAATATCCCGTAAGTCAGAACACACGTCTACCGCAGCAACATAATTTAACGCCATCGCCGACATTCCTTGGTGAACGGTAGTCAGGTCGTGCTTCGACTTCAGACTTATAAGCCTTCTTGACATAACACTTTTTCTTGTAACGCAAAAAAAAAAAAACATTTTCCCTATAGAATTGTAATACTGTGGATTCGGCGGTCCCGGAATAATTGCCCCGAAAAAAAAAAAGACTTGGCAAAAAATGGTTTTGGAAATGATTGTCCCAAGTGGCAAGTAGGGAAAAATAGTCTCAAGGGCAAGGAAATATTTTCTGCGGAACTCGTTTTGCTATGGCATGTAACGTTTCAAATTTCTCCCAATTCTGTAAACACATTCTGGTTTGAAGTGTTGTCTTTTTTTAGTTATTTTTCTCTTTGGACAAATTCTCGAATTAAACAGCCAAAGCAACAAAAAAACATTTTTCTCGGTTATTAATTTTATGCTTCCACCACGTCACTCTTAAGCACTGAGTAGAACAAGGCCTTTATTGTCTGAAATGCGCCTTGCCTTTGCTTGTAACACTGATTTTTCAACATGATAAGTCTAAAGTGTTTCGCTTGCTAAACAATAAAAACAACCTCCATTTTTTCGCCACTTTGTCTGACCATCCGAAGCACCTTTCAACAAGTCGGACAACAGCGAAAAAAGCTAGATCGGGCTGGGTTCACTGGGCAGCGGATGCCATCTTGAAGCATGTCTTCGGTTTGTTTACGTCGCCAAAGTGCGAGTTTTGTGGTATGGTGAAGAGGGGTGTAGCACGATTTCCTCGCGCGCAGAATCCCTGTCTCAAAAGTCTCGTGTCTTTAGCTCCGCGTCTCGAAATCCCCGCGCTTAAAGGCCCCATGAACATGAACATCGTCTAACTTCATCTTTAATGAAGAAGAGGCTAAAGACATTTTTTTTTCATCAGTGGTAAGCGAATAAAACTCCAAACCGAATAGCACGTCGTAATTACCCCCTTCATACTACAAAAATACGCCAAAACATAGCGATTCGTTGTAGTACTGAGGCTCAGAATCGCACAGCAATATTGAACACAAGAAAAAAATATATATATTCGCACATCTCAATTTTAGATGCATCTTGACGTATACCCTCAGTGCATTGTGTGAGGTCCAGAGTTTCGAACTCCTATTCTGGTATGTAGTCTTACGCACATTAATGTCGCGTGCAATAGCCACTGACGTGATTAGAGCGGGAAGGAGTCTCCTTCAGAAGCTCGGGCTCCGGCAGGCGCTTGTTGTCTTTGGCCGTACTTTCGCGGTGCTCCTACAAGCACGGAACCCACGGCATGTCAAAGAGTTATCGATGCTATACTCCGTTTCACCTTACGTTCGAACGCAGCGGATGTTACGAGCCATCGGAGTCAATCCGAAGGCCGTGTAAGTTCCCCGTGACCTCGGAGAGGAAGCACCATGACGCGCGGAAAGCGTCGTCACTTGACACGTTCACCGAGCTGGGTTGGCTGGAATGAATCGGAGTGTCCGCTGCGGCCGGACCTGAGGTGGAACGGAGTACAAGAAGTGCACTCTGGGGCAGGACAACTGAAATACCTTCCAGCCGCCCTCATCTTGTCAGTGACAGTAGAAACACAAAAGAGAAGAACGATGAAAAAACGCGAAGATTGAGAAAGAAAAAGGGTTGCTTGGAGAGGAAGAGGGTGGGGGAAGTGGAACGACGGAATTCGCAACTTTGGCGTCAATCCAGCGAACCTTTTGTCTTTTGGTGTCCCGGAAGATGGTATTTTTAGAGTCCGGAGCCAGCTGACACAAACACACAGAGGCGCACAGGCGTCGGACCAGGCGGCGCTCAAAGCGGAGGTCCCGCGGTGACGACAGGAGGAGGCAAACAAAGCGTCAGACCCCCTCGTCGGCAGGACTTTCTCCGCGCTGAACCAGGGCTGTTTGGCTGAGTGTGTTTACTTTGACACCGCGAGGGAAGCGACCCGCTTGTTCTCTGGGCAGACCACTCACCTCTCCCCGCTGATCGGGGCTGGAGGACTCAGCGGGAATTCCAGGTCTGCGGGAATGTCGCCGCCGCTCGCTCCGAGGCGTCAGAATGTGAACCTTTCCCAAAAGCCAGTCCTTCATAAAAAAAAAAAAGAGCGTCGTAAACGGCCCGCACTTGTTCGAAACTTTTATAAAAAGATGCGGGATACCGCGTGAGTCAAAGTGATCCTTGTCCATAGAGCCACTAAATCAGTCAGACTTCAGAGTGATAACGCAGTATCCATCTTTGTGCTTGCAATCTCTGTTGCTTGTAAGTTTAGCCCAATTCGAAATGGCGGGAAATGCTTTTCCACCCTCCGTAATTTTTCGCGGTTTATCCAGGATAAATCTTCAGTTGTTAGCGCTTGTATCGTCCGGTTTTTTCCTCCGTCCGTGTACCATTCGCTCAGTTTCAAGACGCTGAAGAAGTTCGCGACAGAGAAAAAGAAGATATTGCCCGAGCTTCCTGCCACCGTTTACATAAATATAAAAAAGAACTCTTTTTGACGTTCGTATTAATACACCTTAAGGTCGGTCTGCGTTTGAGGTACGGCGACACTGGTTTATGCTGGGGTTAAAAAAAAAGTTATCCAGTGCAGTACCTCTGCTAGCTAGGGGTCTTTAATGTCCATCACGAAGGTAGTGATACACGACCGCACGCCTGTACGATACTCATTTAGATTGAAACGAGCAGGGGTGGGCTTTGAACCCACGGTTCCTGGGTTCTGCGGCGCGAGGTTTTTCTCCACGTGCTTCGAGCTGGTGTGCGTAAACCCCACCGATCTCCCTTGACACTGTATCTAGAGCTTAGGAAGCAGCATTATTCGAATCGTAGCGATAGCTAATAGCGACCGCTTCACAGTAAGTACCAAAATGGCGGCGCTCACAAGAAAATCGGAGAATAGAGTGCCGTTACTCTAAGCCTCTAAAAAGAGCCCGTGTGTCTACTTTCCCGCACAACACTCGTTGAGTCAATCACCGCAACTTATGGAGGCAGCTCACCTAATGACGATGCCGAAACATATGCTTAGACCAAAATACGCAGTCTGAGTTGAGACATATTACAATGCAAAACGTCACACTTGTATTGCTTAATGTCACAATTCAGGCTGCGTTTTTTGGTCTAAACATATGTTTCGGGATCGTCCTTGCTGAGCTGCCTCCGTAAGTTGCGGTGATTGGCTGTGCAAGTGTTGTGCGAAAAAGTAGACTCACGGGCTTTTATTATTTTTTTTTAGAGTGTAGCTTATTTAGTTAATCTAGTTGGCCGTAAGAAGAGACCGCATGGATCGGTTTTCTTAACGTACCGAGCTAAACGTTTGTGGAGAGGTGGTGCATCTTGTGTATAAACATTTTAAAACAATGAGATAACCAGAGTACTTAGTAAAAGTAATAACCTGCATTCTCTACCTGCTGTTGTAGTGTGCAACTGTAAAAGACTGGGTGGATGGCCCAGAGAGATTTGCAGATGCTGACATATCCAAAATAGTCCGAAAAAGCACCTTTCTAATACGTTCTGTGTCCTTTAAGTATGTCGTCTGAGAAAGAATAATAAAATCATGGGGCAACTCCGAAGATACTCGCACCGCGTTTCACTTCAAAACATCGTCCTTTGTCTGTGATCAGCGTCTGCGCCTTTAGTTATTTTCTGCTTTCATTTGTTGGCTGTTGCGCCGATCAGACACCGTTTGTTAGTATGTACATGGGCACTCTGGACAGCACAATGACATTTTTAATGTTAGAATTTTAGTGAAGTAATTTCATTCCCTTAAATGTATGCAGAAAGTCCACCATTTTCTGCCGCACCATTACAAAATCTTAACGAGATACGTTAAGGAACCGTTTTATGCGGTCCCTTCAGATAATCGACGATCAATTTGACTCACGCGGTAGGTTGTGCAAAAAAACAAACGAATAAGCTACTAACCAAGAGATACTCCCGAATAATAAAGCATTACTCACGCAGCTGCACTTCACAGAGCAAATGTCGAACAAATAAGAATAATATGAAAGCAATGCTATTCAAATACCCCCCCCAAAAAAAAAGAAAAAAAAAAGATCACAAGAAATGTTTGCGCGTCTACTTACCCACAAAACACTCAAAGAGTCAATCTCTGCAGATCTACGAAATCAGCCCAGCGAATGATGAGGCGTAACATCCGTTTAGACATCAAAATTAAGTCTGCGCTGTGGCATTACGCAATGCAAGAATGACGCTTTTCATTGCGTAATGCCACAGCGCAGACTTCATTTTTAAGTCTAAACGGATGTTAGCCCTCATTATTCGCTGAGCTGATTTCGTAGACAGCATAGATTGGCTCTTTACTGTTTTGCGGGTAAGTAGACGCGCAGTCATTTCATAGAGTGCAGAGATGTCATACAATGTTGACACCAGTTATACAGTGTATGACACCAGCAGTATGAGATATTATGTTTAGTGTCACAGTGTTTACTTCTTGGTCACAACGTTTGTTCGCTCATATTAAGAAAGTTCCGGTAGATCGATGTGATCGAATCGCTGCCTGTTTTACGGGTCAGAACAAAAAGGGAAGGGAAGAAGAATGTTTGTAGTCATTTCCTACCTACTTGCGGCTTGGCCTACGATCTAAAGCACATTGCGGGCAGGTGTGACGTCGACGTTTTATTTTCTGCTCCGGACAAGTTGTCAAGGTTGTGCAGAGCTGTTAACCCTTCTTCGAGGAGCGGCCACGGCTTGCAGTACGAGGCATCGAGATCGCTTCGTCTCGTGTTCTGAGAGGGTGGTTTATTCTCAGCCTCTGACGTGTGGCAAGCGCTACGTTGGCCAGACGGGCCGCTGTCTCAATGACAGGTTAAAGAGCACGCTTACAGTGTCTCCACAACCGTGCCCTGGTCATCTGGGCGTACATTGCCGCGACTGTGGTTGCCTACCTGACTTCCAATGGTGTGAGGTTGTTAAGCGTCATAGGGACCAGCATACTCGTGAAATTCTGGAGGCTGTTGAGATAGCGAGGTTGGGCGCAGCATGTGTAAGCAGTCCTTCTGTGGCCCTATCAGGCAAAGAGATGAATTTTCTAGTTCCCTGACTTGCTCGTTTTTTAACACGTGCTCTGTACGGCTGTGTCATGGTGCCTTTTTATTATTTTTTATATATTTATTTATTTTTTTTTTTTGTTTGGTGTTTTTATTGGTGATGTATCACGTGGGCTGAATTCTTTCTTCTCCTTTGTTTGTGACAACGCAAGTATAGATTGCGTTTTTGCGATCAATAAACTTAGTTGTAAGTCAGCGCTTGCGTCCGTGTTACCTCTTTGTCTTGTCCCCGTCTTTTCGCGCTGTTTTTAATTCCGATTTACGGGTAAGTTGATGCGTGGACATCTTTGGACTGTGCATGAGTGCGCGGACGATGTTGTCATCTCTTGCGTTATTTCATTTGCTTGTTATGTCGCCTCGTTCTTTTTTCCTCGATGTGCTGAGTTTCTGTTTCAGATGATTGTTCATCAGCCTGATTGCGTTCGAATGATCTTTAAATGTAATGTGCAAACTGGGCAACGCAGCTTTATTATGCCTAGTAGCATATGGACCTTCTTTCGCTTTTTACTTATTTCTCTAAATCAAGGGAGTTCAATATAAAGGGCGCGAGACACTTTCCGAATTTGACCTTTTAGATCCGAAGAGCTGTCAGCTCCGCCTCGTCGAATCGCTGTGTTTTCGACCTGGGAAATGAACAAGGAGAATTTCACTGCTCAATTTATCCTGGGTGAATGTACCTGACGTTCTCATTTGCAGCAGAATTTATACTGTAATTTTTAATTGCTATCCAAGCGGACTACCTGCCAGGAGCCGACTTTAAATGTCAGCTATTGGAAGCACTTGGCTGGTGCACTGGAAGTAAATATGAACTGCTGACAAGCGCAGTTATCGCAGTAATGCAGAGGAAAAGAAAACCCAAAAAAACCCAATCTTTTCACTATACGAAGTAGTGCTGGTAGTCAATCCGGGTATTCAGACATTCTCTTCTGTCTCGAAAACGAACATCTGACATATTGTAAATGACCTTATCTTTGCGTACTCGAGATGTCGTGAATATTTCAGTTTCGGTAACATTCTACGGGCGCAAAACTCCTTGACTGGGAGTAGTGGGATATGTATTCTTTACAATATACTAATTTACTCGCGCGATTACTTTTTTGTGATATTTAGTCTTTCGCTGGTATGCGCACTTATCTCCTAACTAGATCACTCCAAGTCGCTCTTCTAAATTAAGGCTAATTGGCAAAAACTTTGTATCGGGAGCTCCGTGACGTATTATTCGTTGTTCTTATCGGCTAATGTCGCCGTCTCATTAGGAGTTTTAGGGAACCGTTTTTGCACATCCGAGACGGGCCCTCCGGTATGAGACTGCGCATGTGCAAGTGTTTTCTGGTAGCGCATGCGCAGTGGGTACCAGAATGCCCATTGTACCGTGTCGGATGTGCAAAAACAGTTCCCTAAAACTCTCTATGGACTGCTGGAGCGATAGTTACGATGCTCGGGACACCGTTCCTTAAACTATCTGTGACTGCTTGTCGCGGACTGTTTGTCACAGTCTGTGACAACAGACTGTTTGTCACAGACAGCGATAAAGTCTGGTGTCGAACACCAGACTTTGTCGCTGACCTATTCGGCCGCATGCATATGCGCAAATTACTACCCCAACAAAACGCCATACATCGCACGAGCTCTAACAATCCTATAGGGGCGTAATTTGGGCCTAATACGGTGATGCTCCGAGGCGTTAGTTAATGCCAGAACACTTTTTTCTTAAAGTTTCTATGGGTTGTCTCTGGCTTGCCACGTAATTGCCAAGTGCCAGACGTGAGTGGGCCCATGAGTCCACGCATAAACCCAAGAACCAGCAGTGAGGCCTAAATCTAGCTCTTGCATGATCAATTTAGTTTCGAAGTTGTTACCTGAAAACCAAATAACCAAAAGGGCAGCCTAACTCTTGCACTTGCTTAGTGATTTAAGCCAAAATTTTTAAGATCACAGCCAAACAGCCACTAGTAAAGCCTACCTCTTGGCGCTTGTTTGGCGAACTAGGGTCAAGATACCCAGACTCTTGCGAAAGAAAGTAAAGTTTTGCTCCACCTTGGCCTCTTCGGTCTTTTAAAAAATCTCTACAATTTCAGACAAAAAAAAAAACTTTTGGCCCAAATCACAGTGCTACCTCGAACACCATTAGCTTCCACGGCAGTGCCCTTTCTCCCCCTCCCCCCCCCTTCGCCGCACATACACCCAAATCAAACAAACAAACAAACAAAAAATGGGAAGGGCTGGCAGTTTTTATTTAGGCAGTCCTTGAGTGCGAGTTTTTTTAAGGCTATCATCCGACACAATTGTAAGAGTGACCATCAGGTGCTCTAAACCTGGAACGGTATGAGCGTTGTTAGATGAAATGCTTAATTGCTGTAGCGTTAGCTACACTGGCCGAGGTTGAGCAGTTTCTCGTGGCTCTCATAATGAGCCGTGCTCATTATGAAAGCCACGTTCCACGCCCGGCCACGCGCCGCCGCGCGAGCCACGGCGGCGGCGGTGGCTCCTTTGCCGCCGCCGCGCACTATAGCACATAATAAGCACGGCTCGCTATGAGAGCCGGCGAAGCCTGCCGCGCGCGCTCCGTCGCCGCCGCGATTGCGTCGCCCGCCTCGCCGGTCTGCGCATTCCAGAGGAGTGACATCATAGCCGCGGCAGACGCACTGGCGCCGCCGCGTGCCCAGCTGTGCGCCTCCGTTGTGCAGTAGCCAAGTGTGACGCTGCACCGGAGCCGCTTGATAGCGACTCTCATTTTGTGCGCATAAGATCACGCTACGTATATCCTGGCATATGCGAGCTAACCCACCGCAATATTTTTTGCATTGTGCGTTCAAAGCTTACAGTATAGACCCCTATATTTGCTAGTCGGCAATAATTGTTGTAATAATAATCTTTTTTCACTCAGGATAGCAAATAAAGATCATTATTATTTTCCAGCGAGAAAGGCAAAATAGCTGTTTAAAGAATGTGTTTGTATACCATTGATTCATTAACTTCTTGAAATATTTACCCATTGCATTCATCAAAAATTAGATTCTAGTATAATCCATTTCCAGCTTTTCATGAAATGCGCAGTTCAAACTCTTTTGTGAAGGACAATGGGACATCGCAACACGCCTCCGACGGGTCCAAACAAATTCTCGTTCGCTAGCTGTGCTCAAGTGCAAATTGAGCGACTACGATGAATAAAGCCCCCGGCTACTAATCAATTAAACGCGCGACTTGGATATTTCAAGCATTTGAAAGCGAATCAAGGACACAAAGGCCTCAAATGTCAGTGTCGGCCTCTGGTTAATCCCGCGTTGTTTCAGTAATCCAACTTAATCCTTTGTCACCTTCAACTTTGAGAATTAGGACGTGCGTCGGGATCTGCTCTTTTGTTAGGCGTCAAAGCTCGAATCCCCCGCCGCCTCCGAAGGTCATTCTTCTGCATTTCTTAACACCAGCACGAGCATTTGGTTTTCTTTTTACGTTCAGTTTAACGTAATTTATTTACCTCAATGACATATGTTGATGTACTACATAAGGCGCTTCGTATATCAAAATGTATACTGGCTTTTGGAGCTTTCACTGTTATTTATTTATCTATTCACTCTTTGTTAGATATGTTTAGCAAACGCACACAATCTTCACATCTGTTACGTATTCAACATTACCTAATATCTACAAAGAGACGCCGATCAAATTTGAGCGATGTTTTCCGAAGGTTTCCAAACAAGCCGAAAACTAACGACACTCGGAACATACGTGAGTTTTCTAGGTTTATTAGTTTCCTATGCACAGCGTTTTTCGCACTACTTCGTAAAACGCAATTTTGAATCCAATTAAAAAAAAAAACAGACGTCTGAAGAATTTGCCAAGTAATATTTTTCACAACCACAGACAGCCATATAGCAGTGCTGTTTGTATGACGTACCAATCCGGTAAATGGATCCCAGCAATCAAGTTTAAAACGGGAGTGATGCCTCGGTCGGACTTTGCTCACCCTGTTCTCTCAGGCTATTTTCCAACTCTTACTTAAGTAGGTTCTAGTTTCTCTCGCGGCTAATATCACGCGATAACGCGTATTAAGTGATGCTAGACGACAGTAGGTTTTCGAACGCAAAAGGTACAAAACCTTTTACTCTGGAGTAAGATAAAGTAAATTTGGAACACGGCCTAATTGCAGGGGGAAAGACGGCAACAGAGCGCTGAAAATCGTGAGCGCTGACATCAGTCGTCCCAAGACAAAGAACAAAAAGGAGAGCTACTGAAGAGCAGGAAAGAAAGCAGACCGACAGTTTAAGCATGTTCGTTTGGCCGCGGCGAGTTAAACTTGCTCCAGTGCGTGTCAACTTTATTCTATTTGATACAACGCGCGACGCCGGTGTTCTCGTGAATAATTAAAGCCAGAAACAGCTAGATACATACCTCTCAAATTATGCTTTCTTGATCCCTCGTGCATAACAAAGCGTAGCCAGCGATATGTTACCGTCGGGACTTTTGATATCCGCGTCTATGCGCTTCCGTTCCGAAGCTGCCTAAATGCGTGGGACATTTCTTTCTAGATTATTATATTAACTTTATGCCTTAAAGTTGCTTTTTCCTGCAGACATGCATACATGAATGAATTGTCTAATATGCAAATGAAAATATTTATGCAGATTTTGAACCATAACCAGTTTGATTGTAAGCCCATCAAGTTAATCTGAAATATATTATTCCCTCTCAAACAAATCCTCGAGGCATTTCATTGAGAGGTTTTCTTAGGAGCTCATTCGACATGACACTGTTGCCGGATTAGCTAGGGTGCTTAAGCTCGAGACGTACATTGAGAACCACTAAAAATAGCAATCACCTATTAAGGATACCAATGCAGTCAGCAAGAATACGTAAGTACTTTTTAGCTCTTTCTAACCAACATTCGTTAACTGTTCTTTTTCTCAGACAGTAAACAAAAACAAAATATTAGAATACAAAGTTATTAAACAGGCGAGTTGATTAATGTTACACACGACTCCAAACCGGAGGCGAATGGACAACAAAGGGACAAATACGCGCGTCTCGAACGCAGCTGGATAGATTTTATTCACACATCATGTTTTATACGACACCTTCTCACACGACCTTCACTGAGTTTGCACTCCTTCACACAGCCAACACCACGCCCTCTTTAACACGACAAAGGGTACAAAGCTCTGACTTCTCTAACAAAGACCATATGAAGGTCGTGAATAAAATCTATTGAGCTGCTGTTGAGACGTGTGTGCTAGTTGTCTTGTCGTCCGTTCGTCTCCGGTTTGTGTGTAACCCAAATATTACAGGTTTTTAGTTGTCTTGCGGCACCATGATTAAAAGCACGAGCACAAAGTCAACTAAGTATGATTTTTGGGTGTCAATGCAGAGATTTCGAAATATTCGGTTTATAGAAAATTATGGCATACACTCAATCAGTAGAAGTGGAGTCTGCACGCTCAAACGTGACTGCATAAACTATTGTGATTTTTTTCTAGTACGTTATGTGCGTACAGGTGATGAAATATTTAGAGTAACGGATCACCTGGTCAGAGCATGTGAAGCGATATTTCTCAGCATTTGCTCGGCGTTGGTCATCAATTAATAAATTAATATAAAAATATCCGCATCCAGGAACTATGTTTTCTTAATTAGTGCTCTTGAAGGAGCTCAGGTTTTAGTTCCACATTGAACAGCATGAAACTACGGTTTAATTAAGTGTGAACACGCGCCCAAAGTATATTTCTTAGCAAAAAAAAGTAATTGAGAGACAAAAGAAACAAACAGTCAGAAACATTCGCTAAATGCAATAGCAAAGCAGGTGTTGCAGCAAGAAAATAAAACTACAAATATTATAATTGGAAACAAGCTCCGGGAAACCTCTAAAACATATTATTCATAATCCTTCTGCCGTTGGGCCCTAAAAGAAAATAAGTGAAATAAAATGAAATCACAAGATGCAAACGTTTAGTATTAAGGTGTCCTGGATAATCCTAAATATATGTGGAAAAAAATCAAATTTATGACGTCGAGAGATGTAGTGAAAGATTTTTGCAATAACTCAACAAAAACACGTCGCTAATTTCTAATCTCTAACTACTATGCTGTACGTTATATTTGCGTGCTATCACTCAAAAAAATGAGTGATCGAAAAAAATAATTAGGTATATTATGAATATCGTTTAATTCAAGTAATTATGAAAGACCGTGATTCAGCAGCGAATTTATTATCACTTTGATAACTGGATATCCCTACTTCAAGGAGTGCAGGAGAACCATCGTCACCAAACAAAAACGCACTGCCACAGAGTAAACTAATGCGTCTGGTACTTTACTTTGTTCATATTATATCCCAGTTGAAGTTAATTATCACATCACCTATATTTTAATAGATAAATCGAGATTAGTTCATAGTGAAGTGGATGTTATTAGCTACACCAAAGACATACCTAGAACATTTTATGAAGTGCGTGAACGTAAAGTACGTCAAAAGAAATCGCCAAACCTTTCTAACTGGAAGTTGCAGGGGCAAACGTTTTGTTGTTCCTTTGTACGTGAAGTCCAAAAGTTCTTTCGTACCGATATAAGAGAACAGGCCTGTAAACATGATCGGATTTCCATAATCAGGCCTCGCTCGGCCAAATGCGAAAATAATGAGTGGCTTGTTTGGCAAATCCTCCACCACCAAACAAGCATCCGGTTTTTCTTGTTATTATTTATGCCTGAAGGGGCTGGATTTCAGCTAAGTGTAATCAAACACTGCCACGTAATTAGACCAGGCAAAAAAGAAATGGCCACCGCATTCATTTTTGTTTTGTGTCGAGGCACGTATCGCTTTTATTATTACTATGTAAAAAGCGGGTTTTTTTCCGACGGGTGCTAATTTAACGATTTTGTATATTTGTCGTTTACCCTAATTAATGACAATGCGTAAACGCAAGACAATATTGATCATTATCAAAATCAATATATTTCCGCCGAGAATAAAGTTTGAAGGCGGCGATCCTCATTTACACGATGATACTAGAAAAGAGAAAAAAGCTTATATCAGAAATGTAAAAAAAAAAAACACTTTGGTTGAATGGTTTTGTTTTGCATCTCTGATCAATTCCTGTCAACATGCCACGATGAATTCGCTCGGTGAAAGAGAGCGGGATAAACGAAAAGGTCAGAGTTGAAGGGTATAAGCCGCATAATTCTATCTTCGAAATGCTCTTAGAGGGGCGGCTCTGCTCTTTAAAAATATTTCGATTCGTCAAATAATTTTAAATAATAAAAAAAGTTTGCCTTTAACGATTTAAATTTTTGTTGTTTAGTTTGTAGCTTTCTTTGGTTTAATGCTGAACGAATGAAGATCGATACGTTTTCGGATGAATACGTCGATATTTGTGTGCGCAAATAATTTTAGGGTATTCTTAGTCAATTTTTTGCTTTATTTTGAAGCTTTAAAAAAGGATGTTTTCTGGCACAAGTCATTAGAGTATTTCTAGATGTAGGGACTAAACAAAATAAACGACAGGGACACTTATGAGATAAACGCGTAATTGAAGGTTTTTTTTTTTTCAAAAAAGAAACACAAAAAGGAAAATATGGTCAATGGGGTCAACTTCATGGACCTGCTTCTCAATTTCAAGATTTTTTTTGTCAAGACGAACGAAGATGTATTTTTTCCACGTTATTCACAATCCTCAGTGGAACCACAGTTTTAAATGGAAACTAAAAGACATTTCGGATACATGTGCAAGGTTTTGTTTACATTGCAGCAGGTGACCGAAGTGCCAGACTAAGTAAAGCACGTGGTGTCCATTCGCTAATCTGCGTCTAGACTTCCAATAAATAGCAAGAACTTGTCGTCACGGTTATAGCATTTAATAAAAACTCCCCTTTATTTGCAAGGGTGCATTCACTGGCCACCGAACCGGTGTGTTTGGCCCTTTTAGCATGTACTGCAACAATGGGTGATTGTCAGTTACGTACAGTCACTATTTTATATCACTGAATGTTCGCTGCCTTTCATCAATCACGGCAAAAAGTCATACATTTAGAATGGTCCACTATTAGCCACAAATTCTTCGATCGCAATATAACGTTCTTTACCCAAATAGCACTTAAAAACAAACACGCCTAACTTGACATCATTTTGGAAGTCCTAAAATGTGAATTTGCCCTGATACGGGTTTGCTTCAATGCGTTAGTCAATGCTAGAGTACTTTTCTACGGCGTTTCTATGGTTCTTCTCTAGCTCTCTACAAAATTGGCAAAGTACCAGACTTAAGCCAAGGATGCCAGATGGCAAATGAACTACCAGCTGTTAAGCCTAATGCTAACGCTTGTATGGCAATTTAGGCCGAAAGTTGTCACATGAAGACCAAACAAACAAAAGAAAAGCCTTACTCTGGCCATTTTTTTTTTTGCTTTTTAAGCCTAGACATAACCCGATGACATCCAAACTACCCGCAGTGAAGTCACACTGTGGCATTTCTTTGGCGAATTAAGGCCAAAATACACAGACTCTGACCCAAGGAGATCAAGTTTGGCTTTACTTCGTCTTGTTCAGGCTTTTCAAAACCCTAACTTCGCAGAAAAAAAAAGTTTGGCCCAAAGACCTGAGGTATTTGGATGTTGTTTTTCTATATTACGTATAATTTGCCAACTCTTCTGTTTCAATTGGGTGTATCGTCTTTTCTATAATTTTCATTTTGTGAATTACCTTTGGAATGAATTCTTGAATTTCCATTGTGTAACATTTGCGTTAACCGCTTTTAGTTCAGGCTTATACACATAAAAGAACACCGATTTGTAATTTTTCGCTTCAGTACGTGAATTAATAGCAATACTTCAACTATGCCTCTTCAGAAGTGATATCGAGACAAAAACATTGCAATGACTTATGCTGCAAAACATATCCAATCGTACAATTGTGTGCTTCCCCGGTGGTTCTTATTTATCGTCCAATATAAGCAGGCTAGTTTTTATGGTTTTTACTTCTGTCGCCCTTGTCAGTAAATCTACAGCCTGATTTAAATTATATTCCAATAAATGTACTATATTATAACGCTTTTTAGCTTAGGTTCGTCTTCACGCAACAATCCCTGTATACTTTCCTAACGTTTTGTGTATTAATGCTGATCTTTTTTACCCTCCAAACATTCCTGCTGAGTGAAAAAAAATGCTTTGGAATTCCTTTAGAAGACTTCTGTTTATAATCGTTCTCATGTTCTTTTTTAATCCCTTCTTAACAATATGCATCGTCCAACCTACATAATACTGCACAAAACTGCTTGCTAAATTTTGCGCGGAATAAGATCCTTGAACATCGTGATAATCGTGTCAGCGCAGCCAGCCCTGGGGTGGTCTTAATGCCGCCATTTCTTGCCGAACTGCCACCATCATCCCGAGAGAACGTTTCATAATGGCAGCACAGCCGGCACTTAATTAGGAGCAGCACGTTCGCAGCATCCCCGAGGAAGGAGGTTTCAGTTAGTTCAGCGATCGATGCATACCTGCCTCACTCTAATTACAAACGTTTATAATGTATGAGGTCGGGCTGCTCGTGCCCGTTGCAAGCTCTCGGGATTCTAGATAGTTTGAAAGTAAACGATTTGGATCACGCAGCATGTACAGTGCGGGCATCGTTTGATCGAAACTTGCCAGTGTAGTCTGGTAGCACCAGCCGCTGTTTCCTTTTCATTTCATATCAATTCATTTCTTTCTATTATCCCTTAAAGGTACATGAAAAGTACATTACATAAGGGGGAAACGAAGACAAATTTTAACAACAGGTAAATCCAAAAAAACAGCTTATGGTCAAGGTGTATACAAATATCGACAAGCAAAAATGCAAAAGAAAAACAAATAAGAAGGAACAATTGGTGGTGGAAATTAGACATAAAAATTATAAAGGGTTTGGAGGTGTGACTTGCAAATATCTCTGAATTTATCGTGATTAGTTTAATTTACAGTTAGTTGTGGAAGATAATTTCAGTTATTAATTTCAAGAACCAGTGGGGAGTTCTTAAATTGATTAGTCCCCGCGAATAATGGCTTAATTTTGAGATTATGATCAAGGCGCATGGAAATCTGTGATGGAGGTTGTAAACAAGGTTGCAAAAGAGGAGGAGGAAAAGAATATTTCGTTGAAGAAAGGAGGACGGGACAAAGTAGTTCTTTCAGACAACGGGCAGAAGTCGAGAGCAGATTTTAGTGAAGATATGTTGGATTTTCAAGAGTAATCATGTGATATGAAATGACTTGCCGTGTTTTGAATCGATTCTAGTTTGTTAATAAGATGGGATTGATGAGGCCATAAAATGAAGTTAGGATAGTCCAATTTAGATCTTTCAAAAGTTTTGTATGCAGTCAGGTTCGCAGAACGTGGGGTGAGCTACAAGTTACGTTTAATATATCTTAAAAAGCCTCTGACACGCCAAAAAAATTATTTTTTTTCATGCTAGGCGTTGAAATGGCATATGAGGACATCACAAAAAAATATTTCACCATAGAGTTGCGTAGTTTTTTTTTTAAAAATAGATATATGAGGCGCAATTCAAAGTTCCCGCCGTGCACTGTGACGTAACAGTGTACCGCAAGGTGTCGAGGCGGTCAGAAGAGGCACCGCCGAAGTCACGTGATTGTATCGCTCCTCGTGCTTACCGCGAGCGCGTGTAATATTTTTTTTTATAAATATTTTTGTTATTATTTGCACCTCCACAAGCGATCCAAGCAGACAAGGTTTCTTTTATTTGCTTTTCGTCGCTTAATGTTGCATGTAAAAGGTAGAAGAAGCGGAGTCAGTGAATTGACGTGATTAACTACAATGCCTAGAAGGTGTGTGTGAGGGACTGTCCCGGTATTTCAGCAACTGAAGAAGAGATCACACTGCATGCATTTCCGAGAGACATACATCGGCTGCATGTGCACCTAGTAAACAAGTTCTACTCATGTTCTAGACAAAATACGTACTTTGTGCTCGACGTTTACTTGTACTTGGTAGTGGTACACAAAACCAGTTCGTATTCTTTAAACGGCAGGCATCTTTAGCCTGGAGAGTATGCGATGATTCAACGACCTCGGAGTCTCAACCTACAGCAATGCGATCGGGCGTGTCGTATGCTAGCAATCCTAATTTCTGCGAGCGTTCTAAATTTTTTTTGTCAAAACTTGATAGCTTGTTTTGCGCCCAGTATAGCCCTGTATTATCGGACTGGCGGCATGCACTTGTACACTGGCTTGTACTCGCAACGCTTTCATCATTAACCTCCATCACGTCGATCCACTGACTCTTCGTCCTCAAATTTTACAGCACACAAGCGAACCAACGGTGCAGCGATAAAGAGCTAGTGGAACTGAAACTTCGTTTTCTACAATCGCTCGTACATAGAGCAGAATAATAAAAAAATCTTAGGCACGGTCGCGGAGAGCACGATGAGTGAAACTCACGTGACTTCCGGTGAAACCACTTTTAGTGACGTAGGTCGATGCCTCCTTTCTGACCGCCCTGACACCTTGCGGTACACTGTTACGTCACAGTGCACGGCGGGAACTTTGAATTGGGCCTCGTATTTCTATTTTTTATAACAAAAAAAACGCAACTCTATGGTGAAATGTTTTATTTGTGATGTCCTGAAATGCCATTTCAACGCACTAGCATGAAAAAAAGATTTTTTGAGCGTGTCAGAGACCGTTTTAGATAGACAGGCACTAGCCGGTATAGTTATAGGCATGAGTATTCCAAGTGAGGTCGTCAGAAAATGTTACGCCTACACACACACACTCTACACCCACACCTCCACACACACCACACCACTCCCAGTCCACTGCTCCCACACACACACCTTACTTATCTATATATATCTATCTATCTATATATATATATATATATATATATATATATATATATATATATATATATATATATCTTTGACTCTTATGCAAGGGGCAGCTTTAGCTAGGAGTAGTTACGCATTGCTGGATTACGTTGACGGCTGAATGGTAATAGATTACACTTTTTTACATTTACATTCATTTGCCACGTATCGCACCAGTGTGAAAATATATTCAAATCCTGCTGTAATAAGAAAGAGTCGCCGGGGTTAGAAATACAACGATAAATAACACCATCATCCGCAAAAAGTTTGATCGAAGATGTTAGATGAAATGGAAGGTCATTAATATATACAAGGAATATAAGTGGTCCAGAACTCTACCCTGGAGGACGCCAGATATTACGGGGATGCTTGGTGATTTGTCCTGGCCAAGATATTCTGCGTGAGTCCGGTTCGATGAAAATTCGACTATCCAGAGTATAATGAAAAAATGAATGTTTATTTCAGAAAGCTTCTACAAAAGTCGTTTGTGAGGAACAGTTACGATTGTGTTAAACAAATGAACAGACGTCTGAACGTGCTAACAGTCTACAAAACACTGATTTATTTTCCATTTATTAATGTGGTCCTCCTCCACGTTACTTATTGACGCCTAGGTGGCGGTAGCAATCTCACGGGTGAGACAGGTGAAACAGGTTTTGGAGCAATTTTTGGGCAGAAACATCTGGATTTGGGAGCAGCTAAGGAGCACAAAATTCTTGTTTTGGAGCAGCAGTTTATGCATTTTGGAGCAACTTCGAAGCACAAAGGTCTACACTTTGGAGCAGATTAGGAGCAGAAAATCTTAGAGCAGCTTATCAGCAATTTAAATCATAAAAAATCAGATATAAATCACATAAATCAGATTGTTCTTTTTTAATCGTTATTTTTGTCCACCCTGGTTCCAATAAGTCTTCAGCGGCAATACTCACCGAGATTAAATATTAAAAAAAAACGGAAAAAGCAAACGCGAGTTTCATGCGCATAGATGAGAACAGGAAACACAGGCTTGCTGCATAGTTAGAGTGGGCACCAGGTATTTCACACTTATACGAACTGGTGCCAAAGCGCCATTGTAGTGCAAAACTTTTTAAAGCGGCGATTCGAGAGCATGAACGAGGAAGCACGGTTTACTACAACCAGACATCGATCGGACGCTCGTCGGAAGCACGTGTAGATAGAAAAAATACTCCCACAAAAGTGAGTCACAAGGTAAATAGTGAATTCTTAGAAAAACTATGAGCACCACATGCACGCTAAATACGGGTGTGTGACCGATCCATTCGATTGCTACCGCACTGGAAGCACGTGCGTGGTAGCGAAAGTACTCACAGCGACGGCGCCGTCCATTTTGACGAGATTACGGACACGAATGAACAATTACACAATGGAGGCGCCCGATAGTACTTTTAAGAAAAGGTTTACTCTCGAAACGAAAGAAATACTTAGGTTTGCTCATCTTGATTGCCTGTGCGTCGTGCCCCCGCGGCCAGACAGCGAGACAGCGTGACAGCGCACCGTTAGCATGCAGTCGCAAATGACAGCGGAAAGTAGTAGTAAAATCGGGAAAAGACCACGTTTTAAAAGTATAAAAGGGTACTACAGCTGAAATCTTGGAATCTGGTGGTTACTTGCGCCACCCTGTAACCGTGTCGTGTACTTTAACTACGACGAGATTGAATGTTACCAACCAATTTCTCGTTTCCCGCTAAATCTAGCGTCGCCGCAATCTTTTTGTTTTTAGTTTTTGAGTTACTTTGGCGCAGTGTGGCACAATTTCGACCGATTTAGCGTTTTTGGCGCAACTAGGCGCAGAAAATTGGGTTTGTATCAAAATGGCGCAATTGGCGCAGATGTCACACCCCGGCAAACTCTTAACACTCCTTCCTCACTTAAAATGTTTGCTCGTTGCTCAAGGGGGTAACACTAAACAGGGCGTCTGGCTCTTGCACTCCGTCTTGGTGCAACAGAACTTGGTTCAACCATGGTGGATTTCTCTGGAGAGTATTTTTCTCGGTATTTGTCCACTGTTTCTCAGGTATAGCCTGGCTTTATGAAGTCGGCTTCGCTGGTTGCGAAGTTCGCTCTGTCGGCTGGATCATGGCAGGTGGTTCCGGTGGCTGTTGTATAATGTTCGGGCGAAGATGGTCATCATGCCGATGCCAAGATGTTCCGTATGCGAGTCTGAGCTCGACAAAAAGGCACTCACTGGACTAACAACTGAAGCGGACACCCAAAGTGGTCCAGGTCGAGAGGTTTTAGCGAACGCCGGTCTCCATAAATCGAGCAGTGACACCCGACGGTAACCTTTGTCAGCGTGCAGTTTCTGCTTGAGTTGCTTCAGCTAAAAAGTAGTTTTCAGCCTTCAGATTCATTATGTCCAAAGGTGTCGTAATCTTTTTGCCCATAAGCAACTGACAGGGTGCGCGGCCTGTAAGGTCGTGTGGCGTCGTTCTGTACTGAAACAGTCCTCTGGCAACCTGGGTTTTGAAGTCACCTTGCGCGCTTTTCTTTACATTGTCTTTGCTGGTTTGTACAACTCGACGACGTAATTGGGCGGGGTGGCACGGTGGAACCAGCGTTCGACGAATTCCGTTGCGACTTAAAAAATCAGCCTATTGGATGCTGACAAAGGTTGGCCTATTGTCGGATATGATGATGTTAAGTAGTTCATGTTGGGCGAAAACTGTCCTAAATACAAAAATGATAGCATCTGCAGAAGGTGAGGGAAGAGGATGAACCTCCACCCATTTGGAGAAAGCATCTACCATGACAAGGCATTTACGATCCCCAGAAAAGACAGTCCTCATGCAGGCTGAGCTCATTGTACCTTGCAGCAAAGGGAGTGTTGTCCCCTCCTACTGGAGGAGCGTGGACAACCTGCGAAAGTAAGGGGTCTCTCCTCGTCATTCGGGCAACAGCAGCCGGTGATAGTGTATCAGGGAAGGCCCTTTCCAGCATGAATACGTCAGCTGGCGTTAATTTGGGCACGTCGCTCGTTGAAGGACTATGATTCAAACATGATTAAAAAAACTCTAAGACTGTAGGTAACGACACACACGCTTTAAAGTCTCAACTTCTAACTTTTGAGTGTGTGCTCCGTTACTGCAGTCTCGTGGTTTTTGAATCCTGTTTAATGTATACCAGCTCGTTTGCGCCCTTACATTTATTTAATTGAACTGGCAGCCTGCTGAGGCCGTCAGCATGGCCTTCCATCCTTCCAGGTCCGTAGATTAGCTTGAACTGGTAGCATAAAATGGTCAGCGCCCGCCTTGTAACTCGAGGAGAAGCTTGCCTTGGCACGCCTCTGTCGGAGCTGAGCAGTCCAAGCATTGGCTTGTGGTCGGTCACTGCTGTGAACGGTCTTCCCCAGAGATATTCGTGAAACTTTATTTCACCAAAACCCAACTCTGTCGACTTGACTGTAGTTCGGTGCACCAGAAACTAACCGCCTTGAAGCGAACGCTACTGGTCTCTCCACTCCGTCACTTTCGATGTGTGCTAGCACAACACCAACGCCGAAAGGCGAAGCATCGCAGGTGAGTAGAAGGTCTTTTTTTAATCGTAATGCACAAGTACCGGTGCACTTGTCAGGAGTTTCTTGCTTTGAACGAAAGCTCGCTCTTCTTCCTTTCCCCACGTTCATTTCTTGCGTGCCATGAGTAGTAGATGCAATGGCCGTGACTTTGATTAAATGTTTGGCAAAAAACGTCGATGAAAGCTGAGAAGCCGAGCTAGCATTGAAGCTCTTTCTCGATGCATGGAGCAGGAGCCTTGACGGTCGCGTCCACTTTGTTTAGGTTCGGAGTGAGTACTTGTTTACTAATATTATTGCCAAGGTACTCTACGTCAGGTTTGAAAACCTGCATTTCTCCAGCTTCACCTAAAGGCTAACATCTTGAAGCTTCTGGAGAACGGACTTGAGGTTCTTCAAGTGGTCTCGATCGTCAGCACCTCTGACAATGATGCCGTCGAAATAAACAGCTACGCTTGGTAGGCCACAGAAAACATTCTTTGTTTCACGTTGAAATGTAGCCGGAGCAGAAAAAACTCTAAACAGAAGTCTTATAGTTCACAAAGGAAAAATAAAAACACCGAAATGGACGAGGAACAGACACGCACAGTTCTTTCAGCGAGCAACGATATTTATATGATAATATATGGGCATCAATCATATAAATATCTTTGGCCGATTGAAAGAACTGTGAGTGTCTGTCTTTTGTCCATTTCAGTGTTTTTATTCTTTCTGTTTGAACTGTAGTCTGTCCAACGCACTCTGCTGCGTGCAGGGAAGTCTTACATATTGAAAAAGACCCATGTGGGTGTTAATGGTCACGTACTTGCGACACTCCTCATCCAGGTGCACTTGCTTGTAGGCATCACTCAAGTCCAGCCTTGTAAACTTGGCTCCCCCTGACAAAACAAGCGACATTTTTTCAACGCGTGATACTGGATAAACCTCCAGAGGAGACACACGATTGACTGTAACTTTGAATTCTTCACTGCTCCGCACTCGACCATTCTTCTTTTGAACAGTAACAATGGGAGCTGCCCTGTCTGATGTCATCACTTCCTCAAAACACCGTCACGCTGTAGCAGCTGGAGCTCTTGAGTGACTTTATCCCGTAATGCAAATGGCAGTGGACGGGGCTTGCGAAATTTGAGCGCAGCATCTGGCGTTTCAAGGATTCTCGCAGAAATCTCCTTGAAGCACTCAAACCTTCTTCGAAAACTGTAGAAAACTGACTTATAAAGCTCGCAACATCGCAAAGGTTTCTCACTGGCTCAAGTCCTTTGAGGCTCAGGCCTAAAGGTTGAAACCAGTTACGGCCAAAAGCACAGGTGAAGTTCCAGAGGGGACGAAAAGCGGAAGAATTGCATTGCGACCTTTGTACTTGACGTTGACATTTTGCCTTGCCTTTGCCTTGCTCGAGGCCTCCACAAAATCGTCGCAGAAAAATGCCCGAAGGATCCAGCATAACATTGGGAAATTCTGCTTGAAATTTGTTTGCAGGCATCACTGAAATTCTTGCTGCGGTGTCCAGCTCCATGGAAATTGGATTTCCGCATGGTTCAACGGTGACCAGAAAAGGCGGTAATGTGCCTCATGTCGTAAGCCAAGGCGCCTCATGTCGTAGGCGTCAGTTTCCGCAACCTGACATAGGTCTTGCGGAGAGTTAATGTCACCTGTGGAGCATATTCACCTGAGCTGATGAAGTTGTCCTTGGCGAACCCCGATGAGCTTTTCCGGAAACCTTCAAACGGGGCAGGTTCCCAATTTTTTCGAGTTGCACACAGCAGACAGGTGACCCCGCTTGTGACAGTAATGACACGTGCAATGGATGTGTCGGCACTTGGATGCCAGGTGGCTTTTTTCTCCGCAGCGATAACCCGTGGTGTTTTTGGCCGCGTCCACTATCGTGTGCGTGGAGAGAACGCTTGTACTAGCTTGACAGAGCTCGCCGGCATCTTCTTTTGCAGATTCCATGGCGCGTGCAGTTTGAACAGAATCCTTAAAGGTGAGGTCCGGAATTTAAAGAAGTCTATTTTGAATTGCAGCGTCGTTTATGCCTTGCACTATTCAATCGCGTACCATTTCCTCGAGCTCAACACCATAGTCACAGTGCTCCGATAAGCTGTTCAATGCCGCAACAAAGCCACTGACAGTTATGGTTTCGCAACGTTCCCTTGAATGGAAACGGAAGCGTTGAACCACGGATGACGGCGTAGGGGCATAATGCTGGCCGAAAATGGCCAGGATTTCGCTCAGTGTCTCGTCTTGAGGCGTCTTCGGCTTCACCAGATTCTGAAGCAAGGAGTATGTCTTTGGGCCGCAGCAGCTCAGGAAGATATGGATCTCTACTTCGCAGCGGAACGTCTTTAACAAAAACAAATTAAGAAAAAAATTAAGAAAAAGTGTCAAACGTCTTTTGATATATTAATAAAAATGGCATCAGTACGTTTAGACGAGTGAAAGTTGTGATGCAGGTAAGTAACAAATTCGAAAAGGTGGGTCTCGAAAGAACAACCTCTCCTGAAACCATGCTGAATTTTACATATTAAATTATTTTCTGAGAGATAATTCATATAATGAGAATAGACGACATGTTCCATTATTTTGCAAGGTACACAAACTCAAGTTAATTATGTGGGTCTGTAATTTGAAGTTATTTTTGTTTCCAGATTTAAAAATTCATAACACTCTATCAAATCTCCAGTCCACGGAGAAGGTGGCTAAGTCAAGATACTGTTGAAATGAAGAAAAAAAAAGGTGTAGGATATGTGCTTTGTTAATTTGATAGGTTGTGGGCAGATATTGTCGGCACTAGGAACTGAGCTTGCGGAGAGTTTTTCTATTACATTCAAGATATCGATCGGGTGGAAGATGATGGGTTCACACTGAGCATATCTGATCACAGGGTAGTGGTAATTGTTCTAATGTAAACACGAATGAAAAGTAGTTGTTAAAGTCGGTAGCTGAATCCAGGTTAGTTAGCACTTGGTTAAGCTCAGGCATAGCTTAGGAAGAGAGTCATCTTTCCTGGGACATATAATTTTCCAAACTTTATGAGGATTGAATGTTAATAAGTTATGAAGATCATGTTTGTAAACTTCATAATTTGCTTTCTTAATATTGCATATAAATTTTCTTAAACAATTTGAATCTTTTTTTTTGAAAATCAGATTGAAGATTAGTTTTTCAAGCTTTAGCAAAGAGACGTTTTTTTATTATTATTCAATTTTGTGGGTATAATCGTAACCCAGAGTTGATCAGCATTTGCCTTTAAAACCATATGAGGTACAAAGTTTGACATCATTTTTTTAGCAAGAATTAATTAGATTTGACGGTTCTTTCGTTAAAGTTCAGCTCGTATTCTGAAACGAAAAGTTCAAAAGACTGGTTAAGCAAGGTTTCATTACCTTTGATATAAACATTAATAATTTTAGGGGTCATTTTCCTACTTTCTATTGGAACGAACATTTCAACCAGAATTTAGTTATGATCGCTTATTTTATCAAAAATAAGAACCAATCACACATTATCAACATTCCAGGTAAAAGAAGCAAGATCCAAAACAAAATTTATTTTTTTAGGTTTTAGAGCTATTTGGGAGAGACCACAGCTATTCATGGCATCAATAAATGACATTTCTGCTGGAACCACACAAGACGCCAAAATTGCCTCTTTCCAATCTACAGCCGGGTAATTAAGATCACCGCCAAGGATTGCGGTACTACCAGGAAATAAAGAAAAACATTCTCCCTGCAAGTGTACAGCTTTTCAAGAAAAGCACTGTCACGGCCAGGAGGATGGTAGCAGGCGCCAACAATGACAGATAATAAAGGATGTCCCAAGCCACCCAAGCGTGCCGAGATAATTTCAAGTTTGCAATACATTGATATGAGGGATTCATAAATAGTTTTGTGATAATTATGGGAACACAACAACCACGGGAATTTGTAAGATCTTTAAGAGAAAAAAAGACTGACTAAAAGTAACTTCTCCATCGCTTATTTCAGGGTGAAGCCATGCTTTGTTTCCAATATTTCTTTAAGCTTTGTTTTGTTTCATCACTGAAACGGGAGACCAAAACAAAAAGTTGCTGCAGTAGCTTGACGGAAATCCTTAACCCCTTCCAGCAGGCGATTCCGAAGCAGTGAAAGAAAGCGAACAAAATAGATACATTGAGAGAGAGGACACTATATTAAATGTACAGACCACAGATTATACAAAACGTGGAAAAAAGGAAAATGATCTTGGCACCTGTAGTCTTCGTAAGTGATAAGACAAGATCTTGCTAAGGCAAAAGACTACGAAAGTTTGCGACAAGCAGCTCGAGATAAACACAACCATTTCTGCGTGTTTTCGTAGATTTGTCAAATCATCTTTGAATCATCGACTTGGAAATTCTTAAGCAAAATAACGTCATCGGCTTCAGGACAATACGTGTAATGCTTTCCGTCAGCATAAAGTTTGTCGTACACGAGTGGCATTTTAACGATTTTCGCCCTAAACTGCGCGCTAAACTCCCACAATTTGACACGGTGGTGGCAAACCCAAGGGGTGAAGTCTTCGGAGATGTACACTTTGAGAGGGGAAATGTTTCAGTTTGTTGTCATTATTGAACACTGTTCGTGTACTACCGTAGTCCTGGAACCTAGCAACGATAGGTCGCGCTGGCTCACCACACCTGCGTCCAACGTGATTTGAGCGTTCAATCTCTCCCGCCTCCACGACAAGGTTTTGTTTTATGATTTCTTTTATGCAGTAAGCTGTTTTATCTCATGTTTTATTTTTTTTGGGGGTACGCCCCTAGATAGCAAATCGTTCCTTCTCATTCTGTTGTTAAGGTCGTTGATACCCGAGTATAAACGAATATTTTATTTCGCGAGTGGCTGATGTATTATCGAACGTAATTCATAGTAGATTCAGCTACAGCGAGCCTTTTTTTAGTGCCATTATTTCTTGAATTTATTTCTCTAGAATTGTGACATTCTGCTTGAGTTTGTCAATTCCTGCACTGGTAGCGCCAAGTTTATCGCGGGTTTCTTTTTGACAATTGTCATTCGTTGACGTAGGGTTTTCTATAAGTATACCGAAATTTTTTATAGTAGTGGAGCCAGGATTAAGTTAGACATCCCTAGAAAGCAACAATATTGCCTCGAGGAAAACAAGGCAGCTCTCTTGGGGTATTTAAAGCAAACAGTTAAATGCAGGAAAAGCAAGGTTACAAAAAATTTAGTAAGCGCTTTTTGTCCTTGGAGAACGACACCTCGAAGATCAATATGTTATTTGAACGTTTGCATTTCGCATTTTTTTCAAATAACTGACCTGTTTTATGAGGCGCGTTAGAATCGGCATGGTTGTGTCGTGCCCCGTTTTGCCCAGATTGCAGCGTTCTCAGTTTTGTTGTTATGCGACTGCATTTTGGGCCACCGCTCAGGCGTTTCATCAGGTTGCGAAGAGGTGTGCGATGCTTGCTTGTGAAAATTTACACAAATAAAAAAAACTTTCATTTAAAAGTTTACTTGTAGATATACACGAGTTATTTTTCTGACCTGAGAATGCATGAGACTCTAGTTTTGGGATGACGAAACTTGTTTGTATGTTGTGTATAATTCAGGCAAAGAAAGCTAACAGTGCGCAATGGTTTCAAAGCTTTTGTACTTAATCGGCTTAATTAGTGATCTAGTAAGTAACCCAATTTTGATTCCCACTTACAACCATATATCATTGCCGTGGTTGCAATTATGTAAGTATTGGACCTTCTAAACTTTTTCTTCGGCAGTGTTTTTTTTAATTTACTTGTTTTGCAACGCTGTATAGCAAAATGGGGTACTCGAGTCATGGCGGTTACTAGTCGATGCAGCGGCCAGGGATTAAACCTTTACTTCTGGCATTAATTCACAACTTCGGAGTTTATATTTTAGGATTTGTACTCAATTCTTGCTGGGGAACTTTGACACTGAGCAACTTAAAACTTCATAATTAAAGTAAATGATTGGGTTCTCTGTGAACGCCGAATCATTCACTTAATCGGGCTTAACAAAGCCTTCGGCTGCCATTGATACGTGGCTGACATCGAGTCTTTTTTCATATATTCATCTCATGGGCCCGCTGCTTGACATCGGATTCTTGATTGTAAGGTTATTGAAATATATTTTGTTAGACAGGGTTATCGCACCGCAGACTTCTTCCAAAATACAATAAACCTCGATATAGCGACGGTGTTCCAAAGACAGATGCAAAGATACCCTGCACACAGCTTCATGTCGCACTTTACGTCCGAGCAGATGCACGATGTTGGGATGTTGTGAGCCCATTACAATTAACAAAGATTACATTGCCATTGGCTGGTAACGTTTTACATTTTGTCGTTTTTTTCCATAAAAATGCTCAGATATCAAGTGAAAAAACAACAGTGTATTGCTCTTTATTCCCCTTTGTTACCGTTCGCAATAACAGTTGTATTCTGGCGCTGGTCGTTGTGAATTAGTGGCAATAATTTCAATATAAAAATGTTCTTCTACCTGACTATGATTGGTTAGTCGAGCTGACTAATGAATGAAACAATTCCGCTGATTTGAGTATTTTTTTTAATTTTTGGTACCGTTCATTATCGACGCTCTCCTTACCACATGTCAACGGCAGGACAAGACGCGATATGATCTTCTAGTTTGCATGGCTAATTTATATTTTTTTAACAAAGGGGTTAGCTCATTACGTCGTGGAAATGGTATAACTCCAAAACACTCTATAAATTATAACTTGAGAAACTATAAGGTAAAAGCGGATCGTCATACATTCTAGATTGCTGGTTCTCAGCTACATCACGCGAATCACAATTCTGGAATTTTCGTGTATTTTAATGGCCTCTTACTTCTGAATGGCAAGAGGAACGCGTTGTATGGCGAGAAGGAAAAAGCATATTAAAAATTATACGAATTGAAGGCTCCAAATTATGGTAATGGAAAAATAAATGTAACAAATTAAAGAAGAAAAAAAACTTTCTCCGTCGCAATTTGGCATGACGGTTTGAAAATGACGGTAATAAGTAGTGAAAAATAAATTCTGACGAATCCTTGGTTGTTTTTTCGCTAAACGCGGTATACACGAACTCAGCTCTGTGACGTCACGGCGCGGTGGTGGCGCGTCGGGCGGGCTTCCGGTCTGGGGCTGTGGGAGGAAGTCACCATTCATGAGGGACGTGCATTCCTGCTTTGTTGAAGAAATCAGACAAAAACCTGCCTTCTCGTCTAAACACCGCGACTAGGACTGTGCCAAGAGAGTCGGGAAATGTTTGAAGGTCAGCTTTCATGTGTTTTCTGCCTGCATCCGTTCGTCCGAGAACGTGGATAGTGCCATGAAAAAGGAAAACCAGACGCCGTCTCACCACGATTATTTGCGCAAAAGCACTTTGGGTTGAGTTCACGGATATTTGTGGTCGTCAAATTTATTTGTTTTGTTGCAACAAGAGCGCAAGAAAACCGCAAAGTTCAGTGCGTCTTGCAGTTGGAACGGCCGCCTGATCGGTCGAACTGTCGTCTGCTCTGAAACATTTCTGCGTGTTGTCGTCTGCTTGTTCAAACGACAGCGGCCCGTAGACCAAACGTCCGGTCATTGCGATAAGAAGTGCAGGACTCAAAAGACTTTTAAGTTTGAAAGTCGGCTGGAATAAATAGGCTCTGTGTAAACAGTAGATACCAACATATGTTGATAATTGTTACCAGTGGCCTTCGCCGACTTGTTATGCCTGATTCACTTGGTCCGATTTTGCTTGCGATTTTCAGTATCGACGTCAACATCTAAGCTACGGTTCACACTTTTGCAGCCCGAGCAACGTCATGACTGAAAATAGCGAGCAGAATCCCAGCGTGCGAATCAGGCTTTAGCGTCCATTCTGCAACGTCCACGCGGAATGAATCGCCGCATGTCACATTATTCAAGCGAAGTTTTTGCGGTGTAACGAGCCTCGTCAATTTTGCTGAGGCCGCCACAGTAGTCAGACATTGCCAGGAAGACGTAGAATCGACCATTCCAACGCGAAAAAGCGCACGGGGGACTCACACCGACACCGACAACATCGCATTCCAATGTATTGTTTACGGGCGACGGTGAGCTTTTGCCCACACTCCATCGCGCATGCGCGGCGCCGGTGGCGTCCACTAGGGGCGCCCCGGTTTGTTTGGGAACATGAGTTGGTCTGTAGTAAGGACGGTCGTCTTCGAATGATACCGCTGGCAGACGAATATCAATCTGGTCGATACCGCCCAAAGAAATCAGAGCCGGTCGCCGTAGGAATCCTTGGCTCTCTTTTTTGTCCCCGCCATCCAGATAGGGTTCGTGATCCACTTAGACATTCTCAGGCGGTCGAGACATCGATCTTGACCAGGGTATCGTATCCGTTGGAAATTGATCGCGGACTTTGAATCATCGCGACCGGGAACTGCCGTCTTTTTGTTGTCTGTTGTGTCGGCGTGTATCTTGACTGGTCCTCCCATATCCGTGTGCGTGCACCTGAGTCTGCTGACGACGTGTGTCTACGTGATGCATTTGTTCTTTTGTTTGGCGTTGTGAATGAGAATGTAATCATATATTTATTAATGTCGTTTTTTCTTGAGTCTTGAAGGAAAGTCGTTATAAAACTGGCGAATTGTCTCTTTTTCCCGACTCTGCGCATGCCCGCAAGATTTCACTTGTCAATCTATCATTTAAGTCCCTTCGGTCGAAAGGCCCTTAAAATTACTTGAGACGGGGTTGTGACTCGAGCTTTCAAAGAAAACTCTTGCGAACAAGTCGTATCGCTATTCAAAGTCAGAAAATATAGTTTTGTTTGGCATTGCATGTCCCCGGGAAATACTTTTTCTTGTGAAATACGGCGTGTTCCTTGGTTGAAGTTGGAGATAACATGAACATTTGGACAACAAAGATATTAATTAAATGGTCGCTTAAATAATGGTTTATCCTCCTCTCTCTAGCCTTAAGCCTGGCTTATGTCGTGTTTAACTTTTGTGGAGATCTTGCGGTAACGTCACCGATATTAACGAAGGGTCTGTGCGACTTCGTTGTACAAACGCCTGTGCCAATTTCAGTGGCCGTACGTGTTGACGGCTCTTTGTTTTCTCTCAGGTTAATATTCGTAAATATAGTGTATTTGTGTTTACCGTAGCCGGCTACCAATCTCGTGTCTCGTGCATATTTGTTTTGTGTTTTTTTTTCAGATAAGAATATTTTTTCAAGCGGTCCTTACCTCCGAGACAATTTCGAATGCACGCGTGTATTTTGTCATACTTTTAAACAAACCATGAGTTTATTGTATGTCTTTTACTAAACAATGAGCCAAATAAATACTGAATGTTCATGAAAGCTAGAACAGGAATTTGTTTTACAGCGATAGCTGTCATGGGCTCTTCCCACCACTGGAAATGACTTCCCTTGATGATGTTGTAGTAGTTGATGTTGTTGATGTTGTTGTAGTTTGCGATGCAGTGAGTCTGACGTCAGTGTTGCCAAATACTTGAGAAAGATCGCCCCCCACCCGCGGGAAAAGAAACAGGGTCCGCAGCGGGTGAAGCGGAGATATTACCAGTGAACTCCGCCACAGCATTAATAACCGGCACTAAACTTGGGGGTTTTGTAGTACCCAATGCCACTGCACATGTTTCCTGAAAAGGAAAAAAAAGACACCTATAACAAAATGGAGTTGTAGCACCGTCAATGCGAAGAGCTCTTTTCGGTAGATGCGCTTTTACAGACTCCCAGGCAAACAAAAAAAAAAATATATTTTCGGAACAATCTGAAACCAACAAAAGAGTTCGTAACAAAAACATGTTTATTTTGTTTCGAAAGCTTTTTTTCATGCACCCCGCTGCCCCATGGTGCGTGAACGCGACACCGATGCCCAACGACTTGGCCGCGACGTGTCGCTGTTATCGCTGTGACTCTACTGTGGATTGACTCGGGACTGCTCCATTTTTTTTTTTGTCAAAGTAGCTTTTACAATATTATACGTACGCATAGTGTGCGAGCTAGCCAGGTGAATCTATCATGGTTTAAATAAATTTAACTTAAAATTTCTTGACTTTTTAACTTGCTATGAAACTAAGGCCAATGGTTTATTTCATTTGTAAGAATATAAAAAATAACTCTAGTGTGCATCAAATATTACAAATAAAAAAAAAACTATTTTTTCTCTAACTCTAAGGAAGTCAATTCTTCTTGAGCAAACGAGAAGCAAAAATGACTCGTGAGCCACGTTTTAATTTGATTGGACAAAAAACAATTACAGCAAGGTCTGCACGATTCTTTTTAACTTCTTCGTTCTTGTCAGATCAATAAAGTTTTTATTTTTTTTTTCACTTCGACTTGAAAGAGGTTTAGCCCCTTATTGAGCCATCGGAAAAGTGTTGTTTTTATATACTTCTGATTAAGCGAATTGTTTCCTTTGATATTGTTCAGGGAACTAATGAAGCAATCTACATGCTTGAAAATCCATTGCGTCTAGTTTCCAGCAAGGCACTTGGGAGAGTCAGTTGCGGCAGACTATGGAGAAAGTCGGCTGACGAGATAAAAATTATGTTCAGACCTAAAAAAAGCTGCGCTTTGAGATTTGTTCTGACGAAAGCGCGTAAAACGCTGTTCTTTAGTGTCATAGTTTAGTGCAGTTTTCTTTTACGTCTATTCATGTGTAAATTATTTTAATTTGCCGAGCTTCCTTTGCATATTACTGTGATTGCCTTTTTCAAGTGTCATGCAGAAAAGTAGACGGAGTAGATTTCTAGTGTGTGTCATCCCTTTTTTGGTTAATTACAGTGTCTTACCATATACGAAGATAATATTGGCGATTTGTTTATGGGAGACAAGAACGCATCCAACCCTGGTGGTATAAAACACTCAGTTGACGCCCCTCTTGAACTACCCAGGGAAATGAGTGGTCGTACGTGCTGTGACATATTTGGCCCCAGGTGTACTTTTGTGGGGCCGTGTCTCCCAGTTTCATCATATTCACTGGTCCGGGTTTGCAATGCTTGCAGCACTGCACCGTACAATGTTAAACTTCTGTCGTTTCAGTCACCGCGATTAAGGCTGAAACCAATATGCCAGACATAAAGCGAAAATCGCAAGAAACTGGGATTATTCGAAAATCCTTCCGCTGTATTTTTTTAAAAAAAGAATGGATAGTTACTTCTCGTACATCAAAATGCGGATTGTTAAAACTACGGTCGTAAAATTTGAACATTGAAAAACCACGCGCAGTTCTTTCGAAAGTAGGCGTGGAACTCTTACCCAACGTTCCAAATGTTGTGCGACAACCGGTTGGGTTTTCGTTCATGTGCTTCAGGCTTTAAGGTTAACACGGATGTTCAAAAAATCAACAAAAAATTTCACAAATTTCAAAAAAGCGATAAAATATTCCCAATATATATTGTCAATATTGAACCAGACGTGGGTATTTATCGCACAGAGATGGTAAAGGTATTTTCAGCAAAACCCAATTTATGATTCACAAACAACGAATGCCCCCGTTTTTCTTTAATAGACTGGACCAACTTTGGCGTGTTGCGAAGTTCTTGTCGATTTCGTTTCGTTTTTCACATATGTCCATGAGTCATAATTGGCCACGCACGCGAACCTACCAAATGACTGTCTAGTTACAGTTAAAAAGATTGCATAAATAAAAAATAAAAAAAGATTCGATCTTCTTTTTCTTTTTGACTGCAAATATAATTTTGCTGGTTTCCTTTTTTCATGTACATCTGTTTTTGTCTCCTACTAAGAGATATTAAGTTAGTCAAATACAAATCAAATAAATGTGTTTTTTTTTGGGTGTTTATATGCGTGATCGGACCCTATGGCAAAATTCCGCGCACCTGCGGGATTCATTTTACTTTGCACGCCTCCGTAAACATGTGATACTCGAGCGTATCTGAAAAAAAACAAAATCCAGTCACAGAACGCCGACATGCAAGCGACGGTAAAAGCAAGTAAGCATCTTCGACTTTTCTTTCTAGGCCACTTGTGCGACCTTTCGGGTATCGGTTTCCTGGAACTGCGTAGGTTGGAAGAGAGTGCGAAGGGAAACGATCGAATGGAAACTTGGAGAGGAGAGGGACCTTGTTGTTGGTCGGCAGACTTTATGGGCCACCGCTTCGTGCATCAGTGCAAAAAGAAGTCAATAAGTGTGGAAAGCAGAGCGTTCCAATTCTCCTATCCTATCGTGTCTTTTTTAGGGGTATTTAACGTTGTTTTAAAACTGCTGTTTGGGCGACTTGTTTGTTTATGATGTTCGATGTTATGCGACTCTACAGGGTGTTCTCGAGCGCTGTTCGGGCGTAAAGAAGCCGTCTAAAAAGACAACAATCTGAGTGCAATTAACCTTCTCAGAAAGATGTCTTGAAGTGGTGCATTTATCGCACTCAAATCTTGAGAGTCTATGTTTCTAGAAAAAAAAAAAGCTAGAGAAAAACATTTTTTTATTTTATTAATGCGCGGGAGGGAAAGAGAAGCAAACTGTCGAGTTGGTTCTGCTACTCACATATGGCGCAACATGGTACAAAAACTTGGATCTTTATCTTCGAGACGCACACTCTAAAGCAGGTTTGTGGCACGATATGTGAGTAGCCGCGTCACAACCCGCCGGTTTGCTGAAACTGTGCTTCCTCCCCCGCAAAAGAAAAAACAAACAAACTAGTTTATAGAGCGCAGCTATTACGCGCCTGTTTCCGGGTTGAGCGCCCGTCGGCGTAACCACGTGACCGCGCACGTGATGTCACGTGTGGCGTCACAAGGGTCACTAGTGACGTCATGAGGGCAACAAGTGACGTCACATGGTCACCAGTGACGCCACGAGGGTCACGGGTGACGTCTCGAGGGTCACCAGTGACGTCACGAGGGCCACGAATGACGTCACGAGAGTCACAGGTGACGTCAAGAAGATCACCAGTGACGTCACGAGGGTCACCAATGAAGTCACGATGGTCACGAGTGACGTCACCAGGGTCACGAGTGACGTCACGATAGTCACCAGTGACGTCACGATGGTCACCAGTGGCGTCACGAGGGTCATGAGTGACGTCATGAGGGTCACCAGTGACGTCACGAGGGTCACGAATGACGTCACGAGGGTCACGTGTGACGTCACGAGCGTCACGAGTGACACCACGAAGGTCACTAGTGACGTCATGAGGGTCAGTCACCAAAGAAGTCATGAGGGCCACAAGTGACGTCACGAGTGAAACGTCACAAGGGTCACCAGTAACGTCATGAGAGCAACAAATGACGTCACGGTGGCCACCAGTGACGTCACGAAAGTCACGATTTTGTTTATGTCCGGATGCCGCTCGAGAACACCCTGTAGATATATACTGGGCGTCCCCGAGAAAACCGCACCCTGTTATTGGCACCGCCAAAAAAAAAAAGACATCGCGGAGAGCTTAAACTTTGTCAGAACATGCCTCCAGCCGTTCGAGCAAGATGCCAAAGTTTCAGCTACTACTGTTATCTTATTCAAAAGTTATAAGTGATTGTCTGAAATTTTCAATGACAAATATGGTGCCCATTTCTGCCCGTTTTTTGGTTTCTTGCGCCATAAACCTCCATGTATACGAGAGCTCCGTCGGCCGCCATGTTTCCGTTGAAACTAAAAAAAATCGCTTATAACTTTTGAATAAGATAAGGTTGGTGCTGAAAATGTGGCATCTTGCTTCAACTGCTGGGGTTACGTTCTGGCGGGGTTTGAGCTCTCCGCTATGTCTAGTTTACGTTTGCGGTGCGAAAAACAGGGTTCGGTTTTCTCACTGATGCCCGGCATATAGTGACTGACAGCTTAAGAAACGGAGGGCGTGGGCATCTATGTTCAAGCAAAGATAGGTAACATCCTTGGGAATAATAGCAAAAAAATAGCCTTCTTAATAAAAAGGTCTCGGAATATGGTTAAATAATTTTTATTTCTGAAAAATTTCATAAATTATTTTGCTAACGCAATTTCAAGTGAAGTGCCACCACTCGATGCCCCATGTATAGGACTGCTGGTGTACAGTATTTAGTAAGCAATATTGGCGATAAATCCTTAAAGAAGAGGCTCCACATATGTCACCAGAATGTGAAAGATACAATGTTTCGCTTTTTATAAATATTTCTGGCACGAATTATATTAAAAATAATAATTTAAACTAAAACATTTAACGCGCATTTTACATTTCTATAAAATATTTAGTTTCTTTTAGATTGATTTATAACAACCGACAGAACTGGGTCCAAAAATCAAGCAGCAGAAATATAGCACTTCAGCTTGGTCAGCTTTGGAATTTTTGTGAAAGGAACTAATTAAAAACAAAAGTATTCGAATAACCGTTTTGTTCATTAAGGCACTGCGAAAGTGGGTCTCATGCGTATATGTGTTTGAGGTAAATCGAAAACCCCAGCCCGACACGCGTGTTGGGATGGGTATTTTTGAGCTCAGGGCGTGGACAGTCGCGGGCGTAATATTAGAGCTCTGCCGTCAGTAAAAACGCGAACTTATCTTTTGTTTCCTTTTTATTTTTGGGCACAAGTTCGCCCTCATTAAACGTTTAGTTCCTTTAGTTATTCTCTGCCTCGTCATTTGTCATTCGTGACATTTTGGAAGAGGTGCGGGGTAACCGCATGCCCCTGCCGCGTACCCCTCCGAGGGCCCGCAGTGCAAGTCCGACAGCAAGCCCACGACGACCCGAGGAAGACAGTACCAAGCCCCGATCAAGTCGCCGCAACCTAGGCCTACCCTCGGAACTGGGACCACTGCCGGACAGGACAAAGAAGTTACCGAAGCCGACGATGAACACCACGCAGCAGCCAGACGGAACGCCACCGACGTCCATTTTCTGCGTGCAGGCCCCACCAAGGACGCCGCCGAATTTCAGTGGCAATCTTCATGAAGATGTAGACGACTGGTTGGGCCAGTACGAACGCGTCGCACGGTTCAACGGATGGGGTCCTGAGCAGAGCCTGCGAAATGTCTACTTCGCTCTGGAAGGCACCGGACGCACCTGGTTCGAGAACCACGAAGCGTCAATTTCGTCGTGGTAAGACTTCCAGGCGGAGCTTCGACGCACTTTTGCCAGCCAGGAGCGACGTCAGCGGGCGGAAGAACTTCTTCAAGCAAGAAGCCAAGGGCCAAACGAGAGCGTCACAAGTTTCGTCGAGGACGTTCTCCACCTCATGAACCGCGCCGACCCAAACGCTCCTGAAGAGAAGAAGCTGCGGTTCCTGATGCAATGAGTGAAAGAAACCATCTTCGGAGGCCTTGTGAGGAACCTGCCGATCACCGTCCAAGACTTCATCACCGAGGCAACAAACATCGAGCGTGCCCTTCAAGCACGCGCCTCCCACCATCAGAGACTTCCTGGCTTCGCTGCCCTCTCGCCGTACAGCAGCAACACCCCGGACATAGGCGAGATCATCTGGGACGTCGTCCGGGAGGAAATCAAGAAGCTCCTGCCTGCTACCAACCAGCCTGCTTCGGTGTCAATAGCCGAAGTTGTCCGAGAGGAGGTCCAGCGGGCATTCCAACCGGAGGCTCCTGCCAGCGTAGCGGAACCCGAGGAGCCCTCGTTGACCTACGCCGCGGTAGCTCGGAGCCGGCGCCAGCTGCCCAGCAGTATTCGACGCCACCTCGACGTGTCCTACCAGAGTCACAGACTTTCCGACGTCGGGAAGGGCAACCCCAGCTCGTCCGCACTGAACAACCGGCGCCTAGGAAGACGGATGTGTGGCGCATATGGCCGATCGACGACCGCTGTGTTATCACTGCGGCGAGGTCGATCACGTCTACCGGAGGTGCCCGTGCCGACACGAAGCATCGGAAACGAACATAATAAGTCATCCAGTTCATTTGCTGCTGTCTGGCGTATGTCACTAGATGAATACATTTCTTGAAACGTAGAGAGATATGCCGTAGTTCGTTCCCAAACTGGCTACCCTGAAGGCAGTCAGAGCTCGGTAACATATACTCTATGATGCCCTTAACTATTTAAGTGATATGTGGAGCCCACTATCTTCGCGATTCATTATGAATAACACCTTATGTTCGTAGAGCCCATAGAAATTTAAAAGGCACACTCGGAGCGCTTGGCCGATGCGGTGTTTTGGTGTGTGCTCGACGTACGTTATGAGCGGTTCCCTAATGCTCCGAGGAGGATGACACTCGCTGAAGGGCTGTCCAGACGGGACACATTTTCTGCTGTGCATGGCAATAAAAGCGTGCGCGCTCCTAAAAAACGTGAGCGTTCGGGTACGCGTGTCCGTTTTCGGCGAGGACATCAACCATGCGAACAGCGCGGCTTTCCTCCCCGCCTCCTCGCTGTCGTTTTCCTCCCATTCGTTGCTTTTCGGGAGGTTGGGAATTCACGACAAAAAGGAAGGCCTTGCGGCAGTCATGAAACTGCTCGAGAGGCTACGTCCTGCCTCGTGAACAGGATCCAAGGCTTTGTCCAAGGACGCCACGCGGTACGTGCCTTTCCCACCGGCAGAAACCGTCCTAAAGTGGACAGGGAACGGAGAAAGAACCTCTCCTTCCGTCCAGCAAAGGCTGTCCACATCAGAAAACGTGTCCTGTGTGGACAGCCCATGGCGAAGTCAAACTGAATCGGTGTTAACTGACGAAGCGAGTTTTTCATCATCATCTACAAAAGTCTATACATTTTGTAGATAACAGCGTTTGCAAGCTCAATGAAATGTATTTGCTTTCATCATCTACAAAAACAAATATATTTTGTAATTACAGCGTTTGCCAGTATCTCAACGAAATGTCGCGTTTTCATTGGTCACGAGTCGTCCTGGCTGCCAGAAGAATGCTCCTCTTATCGCTGAATATGACCTCGGTGTGTTCAATCTTTGATCGCTTATTTCAATAGGAAAATCGGCCGCGCAACGTTATGGTATATGGATTTCCAGGATGCTCAGAGCCCGCAGAGTGAGTCATCCGCCATATTTAGGCGATCTCAGAAACCTTTCCAGGACACTATTACGGTAAGTCCGAGAAAACTAACTTCATCACGTTAAGTCGAAAACATATATTGCATTCACACCTTTACATGCTCAGCATGTCCGAAATAGAAGGAGCGTATCTAATGCGTGGTCTTGGTATTAAATGCGTGATCTTGGTGTAATAGGAGACTGCGCTTCGAATGAAGTCGCACCTTAATTCTGTGGTGAGTTTCATCACTATGAAAGCTCGGCATGGTGCCTAGTATTATGCAACAATGTTAAAATACTGCCATCTGCGCTGGTGCGTTCCGCTCAGGCTGGAATTTGACTTCACTGACAAGCTGGCATTCACTTACTTCTTTATAGCTCAAGCCTACTTACTGAGAATGCTCAGAGATGCTTTATTGGCTGAATTTAATGACCGATACCTAGAAAAGCAATTTTATTATGACAATAACTGCCTGCTAAATGAACTGGGTATATATACACTGTTGGAAAGAAGAGACTTTCATAATTGTTATTTTTCTCATACGTTTAAACGGCAAAGTGTATGCTCAAGTTTATCATCCACCGTAAGCTTTCTTGTGTCTTCTTGCACTTTAAGATTAATGGAACTCTTCTGTGTTAGTGGGCGCTCCAAGCTCTGGCTTTCATCATAATGGCAGCCATCTTTGATGGTGTTTCGTCATCTACAATTGATATGTTTATGCCATTATGTGGTTTAAAAAAAAGTTATAAAGTTATCGAAACTGTCTTAGGATATATGTATTTTTTTATTTCTTCGCCTTTTTTGTGTACGGGGATAGATTGTCTGATACCTGCGTATTTTTTTATATATCTGTTGTGACGCATGATTGGGACGGCATGTTGCTGCAGGTGAGAACATGAACACATACATACACATAAACAAAAGCATAAACTTATGCATAAACATAAAAGCAGAAGGCGAATAAGTCATGAAATCTTCAGCATTGAAAATGTCTTGAAAACTCTGAAATATTATTTATCTATATATATAAACGACATGGTTATAAAGATGACAAGTTTGAGTCGCCGAAGTTTCCAACTCGTAACTAAGTTAGTAAAATGAGGAAAGTTGTACGGTGAACGAGATTACACGGTTTTACAAGACTGAATAAATCGGATTAGGCTTTCAACATCGTAACGTTGAAAGTTCGTCAGGTCACCCGTATCGTCTTGTTATTTCTGTATTACACTCTCAGGCAGAGCCGACATCTTCGTATAAATTGGCGAAGACAAGATTTGGCCATCTCCTTTTATTGCACATTGTTTTGCTTTCTTTGCCTTTCTCCATTTCAGCGCGATTGGATGTCAGAATAAAAATCGCCCTCCGGACATGTAGGATATTTTGGCTCTGATTATTTTTGCTATCTTAGCTCGAATTAGAGGAGGTTTTTATTGCTATTTTACGAAATCAATTAGATATCTTTGGAGACTTATCTTTCGTGCGCCAAAATACAAAGTTATTGTTTTATGCATATTGTTTTCTTCCCCGCAGCTTGCAGATACAATTATGGTCAGTGTGGCTTTTTGTATTTCGTGCAGAGAATTCGTAGTATAATTTATAAGTAGCACAAGGTGGACTTTCAAAGGGGAGCCTATGTGGATCCCACTGGAGCAGCCAACGTGAGGTCCCACGTCTGTTTTGTAAGTCCAAAAGAAGGGGATCGAAGTGTTTCTTTTTGAAATACAGAACCGCTTACGTGTCGCTTTACGAGGAAAGTGAAAGCACGTCGCTTTATTTCTTAGTCATCGCCAGATTTTTACATTATCGCTAGAAATCAATGAACACAACTTATGCTCGCTCCTTTGAAAGGGTCATCTCCACCCGTTTGCGTAATTGGCGTCGGCCTCCCCATCTTGATTGGAAACGAACGGCTCCTGATTACAAGCGGTGCCGCCTCGGGCGGATGCGTCTGATTACCACTGAACTCATATCTGCTGCAGCGTTCAGTTGCTACGAGGCACTAGGGATATACCCTCTAGGTACCTCCAGATGTATGGAAAGCCTGACACAGTTGGCACGAACAATCAGAAGTCAGCTACTTTTTTTAACTAGTTCTTTTTACTTTGTTAGAAAGCGCTCATTCGTGGCTCTTCTTGGAGCGCTAATCTGTGAGGATTGTTGATACCCTACCCGAGTAAAACGCCGAAACTCGCGACGTCAAGTTCACGCCCACCATGCCACGTGGTGTATGCACTAAATACAAGAGAGCGTTAAGCTAAAGGTTCCCCGCGTCGCTTGTTCTGCAAAGATCGCGATGGACCAATCTCTCCGACCTGTAGGACGAAACTCGACGAAGGAATACTAAGCGTAGCATTTAGCTTGCTTTCTGGTGAACTTAGCTTTCTCAGCTTGAGTTATGGCGCCCTAAAACAAAATTTTGTATAAAATAGGACCGTTTAGTGGTGTACTAGACCTATCGGAGGCCATTGGGAGCACTAATGGGACGAAATATGCGGGTGAATGAACCACACTGATGAAATGAGAACGAAACTTCAAAAACTGTCGAAAAACAGTATTTTGGCGGAGCCGGGATTCGAACTCTGGGCCTCCTCCGCACCCATGACGTATCCTAAATACTACAACAAACACAAAATACATAAAGAATAAAACATGACGACGTCCGTTTTGGTCTCAGAATAAAAACTACGCTGACATTAACTGAAGGAGAGGACTTCTATAACTTTTGACCCGTGAATTCAATATTTGCGCTTAACTTCAACAGAAGTTAAGATAAACCGCATTTATTGCGAAAAATACCTACAGCGATTGCCGCGGGGCTTCCGGTGAGCCTCTCTTCCGCCCATTATTTTTGCAAAGTATCGTGACATCATTAATGGCATACCCGAGTCAGTTTAATGGCGAGCAGGGGTCATCTTACTTAGACGATGACGTCACTTTCGATAGATTTTCTCTCTGCTCTCGCGCCCTCCCGTGCCCGGCGCGCCGCAACGGGTGGGGCTACGTCGGAATTTTAGTTGGCGATTACCAGGTTGCTAGTAACAAGACCGAAATAAATTTAAGACATACTTTTTACGGTGCCTAAATTAAAACTTTCGTGGCTAATATTTTTCCCGATATCTCGGACCTCTTTAGTTTTCCTTTAAAGTAGCCGAGAAATGGTATCGTCTTTGATTGCTGCGCACTTTACGCGAGTGCGCTGCCACTCAAATATATTCCCGCTCCAGGCGCCTGAGCGAGATGCTTACCTGTCCCGCTGTAGTTCCGATATTAGTAGAGGACTATTCCTTTTAGAGTTTTCATAGCGATGATTTTTGAAGGACGAGTGGAAACTTACGACGTCGTTGTATATCCACGGACAGCTTATAAGTGAAGCGAGACAGGAGCTTCTAATTTTTGCCCCGCCGCCTATGCAGCAATCGAATTGAGCCAATCGAACAGAGCTCACGACGCTCGTCGCCTTTTTGCCTTCGCCATTGCCGGCTGCACCGGCCACGCACAGTGAATTCCTCGTGATTGTCTGCTTTACTTTTCTAGAAGAATCAAAGAAAGAATAAAAACACTTAGGGGACAATTACAGACAGCACAGTTCTTTCAACTAGCAACGAGCATTTATTGATGTCTCCTTCGATACGTGCTATCTCCCTTCCAACTTTTTCAGCTTTTCTCTTGTTTTGTCCGATTGGTTTTGCCGGTAATAGAGAACGCGCAAAATGACGAACGCGCGTGACGATGCACTGCTTGATTGTCTCCAAAGAATTGTATACTGTCGAGACCGGATATAACGAAGTCAATGGGAATCGGATATCGCTTCGCTATATCCGCTCTTTCGGTATAACCAACTTCAGTTATAACGAAGTGCAAAAGGGAATGGGAAATCGTGATCGCTTCGCTGTAGCCGCTATTTCGTTATAATCGACTCCGTTATAACCGGTCTCGACAGTACTTCGCTTCACCTAAAGTCCAGGCGCAGCCAATGCTACGAGCTGATATGCGACCAGTTAATGCCCCTGAATAAAAAAGATGGGGACATCTTCTCCCTCCTCCTCTGGCGTGCACACCTTTTATCTTTATGCTTTGCTTTTTTACACCCGAGCGTCGACTGTAGTGGCGCTCTGGAATAGCCCAAGATAGCAGACGGCATTGCTATACTTGAGTCCGGGTGCAGTCAAAGGCTGAAAGACACGCAAATCATACACAAATGATAAAAGCGCACTGACACGGTCTACCAGCCTCGAAGGATGTGCTAAAAGAAAGACGATGAAAGCCGTGACGTTGCACAATCGGCGTTATTTGATTGGCGACATGAGCTCATAGCATGCACTGCACTTCGACAGCATAGGAATTCCCTCTCCCTCCTTTTCTGAAGCGCACACCTTTCATCTTCATGTTTTGCTTTTTTACACCCGCGCGTCGACCGTAGCGCCGCCTGGATTGGCCCAAGATAGCAGGCGGCATTCTTCAAAGGAAGTCGCGACCTTTTCCATATGAAGGGGCTTTACGACCAATGAGTCAAAAACGCCCCATCATGGTGATGGTCACGTTCCTCTACTTGTTTCATCATCGCTGAACCAATCATAAAAAAAGACCTAGCGACTTGTACTTTTAGCGCTCCTTGATTGGTCTTAGCACCTCTTTGCGTTGGCTGCGTCTGGACTGAAGCTGAAACGAGGTATAGCGTAAGGCTACGGTCGGTCTTAAGGAGAACCGAAGTCTAGTTCTAAGCCAGCTGACGTCATGATCCTTCTAAATTTATTTTTCTTTTAAAATAAATATTAAAATAGGAGCAAAATGATTTTTTTTTTCATTTTTCTCTCGGTTCGACGTTGCGAAGACTTTGAAAAAATTAAACTGGACTTTGCGGGAAAAGTAAATCAAGAACGACGGCGAGGCACTTCGCGTATTTTTCCTTATTGTACCGAGCAAGTTCGCAGCAAACAAGGCGCGCTTAACTATGGTACAAGCCCGGCAATCGATCTTGTGGATGTTGGGCCGGAAACGAAAGGCGGCTTAGCGTGTCCAAGAGCCTTCCTCTTCCTGTTGTTTTTCTTTCGGCCCCTGTTTTTTTTTTAATGTTTGTTTGTATGTGTCTGCGAATGTTCGCCATCTGTTTGCAGCAGTTGCCGGTTCTACGAATGAGGTTTGAACGTACAGTGGCGTCTTCTCTCGGCTGTAAATTGAAGCGGAACTTTGGAATTCTTTACGTTACAGCTTATCGATGGCAATAACGTTGACACAGTCTCTCACAAATTAAAAATGATGGGCGTGGCCTATGATCTTCATGTTTCTACGCTTCGCAATTCCCTCTTCAGCGTTCTTATCGGTTAATGATAAGGAAATGCTCGACAATCGCTACATTACGAGTTTTTTTTTAAAGTTATCATAGACTATAGTTTATAGAGAGTCAAGCCGTATTAATCTACAACATCTAGAAGACAGTAAGAATGTTTATAAATATGTGCAATTTCCTTCTTTCGCCCATTTCTTTTTATATATTCTATTGCGCGCGATATAGCAGCCTAAACACCGCGAAATAAATATGTGGTATGT